>JAOTON010000254.1:2735000-2822500 GCA_034440635.1 Lepas anatifera
GAGAAAGAGAGAAAGAGAGAAAGAGAGAAAGAGAGAAAGAGAGAAAGAGAGAAAGAGAGAAAGAGAGAAAGAGAGAAAGAGAGAAAGAGAGAAAGAGAGAAAGAGAGAAAGAGAGAAAGAGAGAAAGAGAGAAAGAGAGAAAGAGAGAAAGAGAGAAAGAGAGAAAGAGAGAAAGAGAGAAAGAGAGAAAGAGAGAAAGAGAGAAAGAGAGAAAGAGAGAAAGAGAGAAAGAGAGAAAGAGAGAAAGAGAAAGAGAAAGAGAAAGAGAAAGAGAGAGAGAGAGAGAGAGAGAGAGAGAGAGAGAGAGAGAGAGAGATATATATATATATATATATATATATATATATATATATATATATATATATATATATATATATATATATATATATATATATATATATCCAGTGACTTCAGCTCCAAATGCATCAGTTTATTTTCGGACAGCCTATATTTTGTGTGTTGAGATGGACAATGGTCGTCTTAGAATTACTGAGACAAACTTTCGAGCGCATGAAATATGTTTTATTGTCGCACTCAAATGGTCTGAGTTCCACTTTGGTTGTGCTCAGCACTGACCTTGAGACTGCAATCTCAGTGTAATTATACGGCGACATTAGAAACCTCTATGACTATCGAGTTTTCTCCTTCCACACCACCTTTGAGTTGGACAAGGAAGCTATGTAGTATGGAGTAAAGTAATGCTATGGAGACCCTGCAATGAAAATTGTCCCCTCAAGCTCCAACCTTAACACGCGCATTGACGGGGGAGGGTACCCGCCCCCCTCGGGTTTTTCGGAGACAGCACATAAACGGCGGCGCGTAGCGCCGCCGTACTTGGCATACCTTTTTCTCTCATAATTTTTACTATTTTTGTCAAAATTTACAGGTAAGGTTATCTCAGGTCCGGTCACCAGTACAGGTCAAGTGACTTGACCTCAAAAAAAGTTTAAGATAACATAAGTCGGAACAGGGTGAACTTATCCAATTGAAAATTATATCACATAATAAGCCCACCGATTTCTCTAAAATATGTTCCGGTATTTTTCATATCGATGACCTAAGGTCAGGTACGAGCCAAGACCTTTCCATTGGAAATACATGGGGAAATGGTTTTAACTGAATAACTTAGTCACGAATGGTGATAGAACGTTTATGCTAACTCGCATAAGATTCGCCTTGTCTTTGCAGTTCTAGTGATATTAATTGTATATAATTTGACCTTGACCTGACCTCAGGTCAGGACAAATCCTTGACTTTACCTTATCAAGGTCTTATTATATATCATTCGATTCGGCTTGCTGCGAGGATTCATGCAGTTCAAGTTGCTTTGCTCTATCTTTACTTGTTCAGATGCAATGACCGAAAACCTTCATTTACATGTTATCCCTTTGATAATATGTTTTGACCTCTAGTGACCTTAAATCTGACCCGACAAAAATGGTCCAAATATTTTCGATGGAGAAGTGGATTGGCTATCCAACGCCGGATACCATTTTTCGCTACCTAGCGTGGTTTTCGAGATCTTAAGGGGCGGGTACCCGCCTTCCCCAAAGCGAATGTGGATCAGACTCCCATCAATGCGCGTGCGCGCGTTCAAATCCATCATTGAGAAGGCCCATAAAGCAGGAGGCCCCTAAAGTGCCCTTGAACCCCCTAATTTGGAACTCGTGGCGGAGCCCCTGCTTTCTGATGCATGAATTCATTTTTGATTCATAAAGACATTGCCACGAAAGGTGAAATTCCCTATTTCAGATGTGTCACGCTCCGGATGAATCTTACGAATAAAAAACAGCTCACCCCAAGCCATGGATGGAGATCCCGGGGGTTGAGAGCCGAGACACCCTGAATTTTCAGCCTCCCATGGGCTTTGTATAGGGCTTGCATTGCCCTGTCAGCGCTAACCCACCCAGGACCACCTCCCCTAGATCGAAGAGATATCTACAGCCTTGCCCCTAGCAATATTTCCAACGATTTTCAATTATTTCCAGCCAGGCACTGGAATTATGCATTTCCCGACAAAGCATCTGGATAAAGCTGACGTTTCAAAGATGGTAGTAATAAAAAGGCGGATGAATTTTTGGAAAGATAAGTATTTTCGGTGAGTTTGCCTTCAAAAGATAAAATTGAGAAAGTGTTGAAGGAAATAGAATAGCATAGGAGGATCCAGGATTGTCAATCGGGGGAAGGGGCACCTTTCCTTGATTGGGGAAGGGGCACCTTGATTTTGGTTTCTGCTGCAAACAGCGAAGTACGAGAGTAAGCGAGTTAACAGGTACAAACAAAGTGTTGGTACGCAATCTACTCTACATTTGTATAGATCTGTATTTATGTCAATAGGTTTCTTGGTACCTCCAGCAAAACAAATCATCAAAACGATTGTCCAAGTCGCTCTGTATTTCTTTGGGTGGGGTCACGTAGCTGAACAGAGGTCGTCATACCAGGGGGTTGGAAAGATGATAACATCAAACTTGGTATGACGCAATCATGGCAGGGGCGGACGCAGACTTAAGTTTGGGAGGGGGCGACCCTATGTCTGCCTCTCCTCCTGAGAGGGGGGTGGGAGCGAAGATTTTGTTTTGCTCTACAGACCTAGTGTAAACACCTTTCTCTCCAAGTTCATGATCGCTCTCGGGGGGGGAGCGAAAATTATTTTGCTCCACAGACCTAGTGTGAACCCCTTTTTCAAAAAATTAATCCGGCGTTTGGGGGGGCAAAAGATAGTTTGGCCGCCACTTCAGAGCTTTGAGGGCATGGCCGGAATGCCCCCCTGCGTCCGCCAATGAATCATGGGCACCGAAAGCGGAGGGGACGGAGGACGTGTCCCCCTATTGACCAACTAAGGATTTGCCCCCCCCAACGTTTGGGTCCATGGCATAGGCGGATCCAGGGGCAAGGGGGGCACGTGCCCCCCCGATCGACCCTCGGCGCCCCCTGAAAGGTCGATGGCGCCCCCCTGAAATGTCGCTTCCCACCCCCACCCCCAGGATACGAAAGTCGGCGCCCACCGATAGCATTTGGCGCCCACCTGATAGGTTTTGCCGGTCATAAGTGGCGCCCCCCTGGTTCGGATGGCGCCCCCCCGGGAAGGTGCCCCCCAATCGGCAATCCTGGATCCGCCTATGGTCCATGGTCATAAATGTTGTCAGGTACCGAATATGTTCAAAATTCGCCTTCCCCGGTCAGCACCAGCCCGGGTCCGTCCCCCCTGTAAAAATTCCATGGCGGCGCCCGTGGAGGCAATGCATGCTTACTCCTCCACCTAAGTTCCGAAGTCCCTGCTCTGAGAACAGAGGCCTGCTTGCTCGCTTCCAGCCTGCCACAACACCATCTTGCGGTCAAATCTGTAAGCACAGGTTCCTGGTCGCTACGTCAAGTAGCACCAAAACCGGCCCGCCGCTCCTCGTAAGTTGCGAAGAGCGCCGCGCGGCTCATAGGGGCGCTGCCGGCGCCGAGTAGAGCCATGCCTTTTGTCTTTCCCCTATAAAACTAGTCTTGTCACTGGCTAGAAATCAGGGGGAATTTACCTCCCTGTATATGCCTCCATTTCACTTCTTCACATTTTGAAGTTTGCGAAACAAATCACTCAGTGGAGGGACATGTGTCGGCCGGTTTGGAGGAAGGAAGGGGAGAAAGTATACGGCTGCGGGGGAGGCCGATCGGCCAAATTCTGAGGTTTGAGGGGGCTTCAGCAGCTGAACAGTTCACTCAGAACTGAAGTTAAAGAGCTCTGGAGGCCTTTGGAATCCTACTTCAAAATTGCATGACTTTAGCCGCGGTCATTCTATCATCCTACTGGTTCCTCAAGATAAACATATAGGCATTTCCGCCGTAAGCTTCTCAGAGTAAGCACTTTCATTTTCATCTTGAGGAAATACGCTTTTCATCTCGATCAGGTAAAGGGCAACATCTGGGAACGTTGACGCAGAGATAGGCGGGGGGTCGGTAGCGCCCATACCAAGCCTAGGATGAGCCAGGAGCGTGGTCACATGGCTCAGCGTGGTGAAGACCGGACACTAGGCCTCTGTAGATGCTAAAATGTCGACCCAGAGCAGGGAAAGGGTTGACCGGCACAGAAAATGTCTCTATATGCTCTTGTGCGTCGACACAGAGCAGCGAAAGTGACCGCACGCAGAGCTAGTCTATGTAGGTCCTTAAGCGTCAACACAGAACAAAAAAACGTTGGAACGGGACTCTTCAGGTCCTAAACGTCAATACAGAGCAGGGGAAGGGTTGGCCGGGCACAGAAAGGGTCCCTATAGATCCTTAAAGGGAGTATCCAACTTTTATAATGGGTTTTGAACTGAGATAGCGGTTTTGTAGAGCGTGTTCAGAAACCACTATTGACATTCTTTATTTCACCCCAAGCTTTCGGCATACAATTTCTGACAGCTTTAAATTCCAAAGTAAAGGGGCTTATTGCCTTATTTCAAACCCTGAAGGAATTCCTTCCATATGGTTGCAGTAATATGATTGGTCCTAAGCCCTAAGCCTCGCCCAATCGCTGAAAATACAATGCTAGCGAGTGAACCAGCATGCAACAGGCATGCCGACCCAAAACTTCGGGCATCACATCCCAAAACGCATCACATCCTCACTCTACCGTACTTGCCAAAACAAGTATCAATTGTTCAATTATAGCTCTGAAATTGTTTCTTTATATCAGGCATATGCATAAACATTCCACCACTGAATAAAATCGACCGCCGTAACGACATCTGTCGCTCAGTGTTTGCACGAGTGCTTTTTGTTATGCATGCGATGCAAGTTAGGTCAAGTCCCTTCAAATCCCAAATCCCCCCTCCCCGCCCCGACAGGATGAGAGTAAGAGACGTTGTACAACCTTGACACTTGATACGTCATTCAAATCCAAAAATTATTAGTAGATCAAGAGATTAGACCTACCCTCACTGACTTGTGACTCACTGTTGCCACTTGGAACATTTTTGGACGTGGGATTACTTGAAGTGGCCTGGTAACCTGACCAAAGCAGGCCCATACTTGAAATTTGGGCAAAAAAGCGCAAGTAATTGAACCCATGGTGTGCCATGCACGGTGGCGCTCTGCTCCATCAATTTCTTATATAAATTTTGTCCAAGTTGTTCCCAGTACGGGCTGGTGCTGGAGTCTCACTTACGGGTGGGGGGGGAGGCCGGCCCCCCCTCGGGGGGGGGGGGGGCCCCAAAAAAACAAAAAAAAGGGAGGGAAAGAAAAAAAAGAAAGGGGGGGTGGCTCCGAAAAAAAAAAATTTAAAAAAAAAAAAAAAAGGAAAAAAAAAAAAAAAAAAACAAAAAAGAAAAAAAAAAAAAAATGAAAAAACAAAAAAAAAGAAAAAAAAAAAAAAAAAATAAAAAAAAAAAAAAAAAAAAAAAAAAATAAAAAAGGTTAAGTCATCTAGGGACTTGCCACAGAAACGCCAACCCCACCACCCGAACGAGCAACTCCCAAAATGAAGGGTTAATTTAGAAGCCAAAGTTTAACGTCCCACAGAGCACAGGAACGGCCGCCCCGCTTAGGTCACCCTCTCACCAGTCAGTTGCCAGCCGAACTACGTCGGGTAAGCTATTGAGCGCCGGAGCGTCTCAGGGGAGCCGATCCCAAGCCTGGACATGCACTGCCAACTGCATGTTTCTGAGCAGCGGGCCGGAGCCCAACGCTCTACCGCCTGAGCTACCGGGGCGGCTTTATTGACACAAAAAACGTGATGCCGTTCAAACTCCCTCACTGGAGCGGGGGATAAAGCCTTGAGCAGAATTTGATAATGACAATTTAAAAGTCCTACTCAAGCGGCATCGGGGCCACATGCTCCACACTTCAATGTATTGACAGCTGATGGGTGGGCCCGTTTCCATTCCATTGCAGACACTGACTGAGTTCTGATCCTAACAGGGAGCAGGCTCAGTGGCGCCAGTTCCGTTTTGATTGTGTTGTTTGTTGAGCGTTCCTGCACCCGAATTGTTATGCAATGCCTACCGTTATTGAGATGGACCGCTTCCATGCCCTTCGTCCCGTCAACATGGCAACGACAAATAATCAAAAAGACGTCGAAACAAATTAGTCCACACCGACGTTGTGTATAGGTCGATAGTAGAGATGTTAACCCGCGCCCCGGTGGGCCTCCGAACCACCTTCGCCCTGGTGGGGGGTGTTTGAACACCCCTCGAACGCGGCCGCTGTGCGGGATAGCGAAAAAAACGCGAACGCTGGTGGATAACTTATACAAATTCATGAAGAAACTATATTACTCACTTTTTGGCTCAGGTCAATATTGAGGCAATGACAGGTCATAGAAGTTGGCATTTTGAGTAGAGTTTTTGGGCTCTAGCATCTGAGGTTGAGTTGAATCCTTTTGTGGGAACCATTGCTTCCTCTCGTCGGGAATGAATGATGTATAATATAACCTATAGGTCAAAAGACAAAATTGACCTGACCTCAGGTCAGGTCAAGGTCACTTTTTGACCTAGCATAGTCAATATGCATATCCATCGACTCGCAATAACAATCAAAACGCAATGGTATGAAAAAAGCTGTATCATCATTTTATGCAGAGTTATTGACCTAAGTCTGAAAACTGCTTCATGAGCTCCAGAAAACCTCTCAGAGGTCACAGGTCAAAAATTGCAACATGAACATAGAAAGGGGCCCAGGATACTTCGATTTGGAGAATATGAAGGTATTATCAGCTTTATCTACACAAATACAGCCCAATTTCTGCTTTTTTCGTGTATTTCCAATGGAGATGTCATGGTCTGTGCTTGACCTTAGGTCATCGATATGAAAAATCCCCGGAAAATAGTTTTTAGAACTCGATGGGGCCTTTATGTGTTATAAGTTTCAATCCGGTATAAATTACATCAGGCATATGCATCACCTTTCCACCACTGAACTCGGCCACCATAATATCTGTCGTTCAATTTTTGCTTTATATTACTTCTTATACTTATACTGCTTCATAAGACCGAGAATGACGGGCAGATCGAGAGTACGATTGCCGTGGCACGGGAGCAAATATGATACTGATGATGAGAGCGGATGTCCTCAGCGGAAAATGGATTGCCGGTCCAGCGATTATTTCACCATGTATTGGAATAGCCCCTGCATGCGATTTTTGTCATGCGGAAACGCTGTCAAAGGGGCCTTTACAGCGCGTCTCTGATCAAGGATTGGGATTTCACTGATTATTAAAACTGGTATTTTGATAGTGCCATATATTGTTAGAAAAGAGGAAGTATTTCTGTTTTTAGGGTATGAAAGTGGGGAAATTGTTATTTCCTGATTTACAGACCTCTCTTATTCTTAAATTATTCAATTTACAGTTTCGAACAGTGATTCATTCCCTTTCAACGTCGATACAGAGCAGGGCAATGGTAGGCCCGGCACAGAACAGGTCCCTACAAATTCTAAAACATCGCCACAGAGCAGGAAAAGGGCTGGCCCGGCACAGAACAGGTGCCCGCAAACGCTAAAGCGTCGACAGCGAGCACAGCAGTGGTTGGTCAGGCCGGGGACCCGCCTCGGTGGATCCAGGATCGTCGCACAAGCACCCGCCTCGGTGGATCCAGGAGCGTCGCACAAGCACAGGATCAGGACCGGCCGGGCACACCGGGTCACACAAGCACCAGGCCGGGCACGGCCGGTCCAATTGTAAAACAAGTTAAAATCTTGAAAGTCACAATAGATTGACTTTTGGACACGGAGTGTTGATGTCAACGATGGATCCACGTAAAAAAATGAGCCTGTACACAGCCACTGTAATACCTGAAAAAACAAACTCCTCGTGCTGGGTGACATTTTGATCCATTGTCTGCACTCATCTTAAAATTCACGAGCGATTCTGAAGCCATTCACAGTGAGTTATCCCGACCTAAAACTAAAATATATAAAGCTGCGAGCATAGCATAGCTAACTAAGGTAGTCTCTATACATCACCTAGCATCATTCGATATTCTGTGGTTCAGGAAAAGTCCAGGCACAGAAGCAGTTGGTCCCCCACGAGATTCCGGCCGGGACGGACGCCGTCGTGTTGGCCACCGGCACAAAACCAGAACCTTTTTTCCGTCTCAGCGCCAACCAATTCTATCGGTTAGGGAAAATGGAGCTATGCTCGACAGCAGACCACCGAGTAGGTACCGAGTCACCGGTAGATGACACCGAGTATGATCCGAGGGCATTCCCTGCGGAGGCTGAGAGCTAACCCGGCTTGTCCCACTACGATCACTTTTGTGTCATTCCAGGCACATCTGAAGTGCTGGTATCATGGGTGGTGATTTGAGGGGAGGGGCTAGGGGAGGTCCACTGCTCACAAATAATTTTACAGAAAAAATCAGAGCAAATAGATCTAAGGTATATTTATTTTTTCATGAGCAATATACCAAAAACAAATCCAACTAAGAGAAATATAGATCCTATCTTATCGTATTTATTTCGAACTAGCCATCTGAATTGTTTTGGGATTAATATCTAACACGCACATTGACGGGAGGCGGTTACCCGCCCCCTCGTTGTTTTTTGCAAACAGAATAAAAACGGCGGCGCGTAGCGCCACCGTACTTGGTACACATTTTCTCTGATCATTTTACAACTTAAGGCAACATTGTAAGCTTGGGTCATCTCAGGCCAGGTCACCAGTGTAGGTCAAGTGATCTTACCACAAAAAAATTAAGACAGCATAAGTCAGAACAGGGTGAACCTATCCGATTGAAACTCATATCACATAATGGGCCCACGAGTTCTACAAATGTATCCCGGTATGTTTTTATATCGACGACCTAAGGTCAGGTACGAGCCGTGACCTCACCATCGGAAATACATGGGGAAATTGTTTAAACTGAATAACTTAGTAATAGATGGTGGTATAGCATTTATTTTAACGGCATTGGTTTGCCTCATGCTTGCAGTTCTAATGATATTCATTTTGACATCATTCGAGCTTGACCTAAACTCTCAGGTCAAATCCTATATTTGACCAACTTCGACCTGGCAAGGTCATTATATATCATTTGATTCGGCTTACGGCGAGGATTTCAATGGTTAAGATTGTTAAGCTCTATCTTCACTAGTTCAGATGTAATGACTGAAAATCTTCATCTACATTTTATCCCTATGGTTAGGGGGAAGTCGAACTCAATGTAAAAATTAAAATGCTAAAATTCGAATACGGGCCCCTCAAACCCAACTCCTGGGGTATTTCTAACATTTTTGCTTATATAAGTTGGTACCTATCTCTAAAAAAATAGACCATGGCATATTACTTTTTGACACCAGCAGCATGGAAAAGCCTGGCGTCAACCCCAAAGTGAAGCGTGGTTCTAAAATATGGCCCCTATGATAGCAAAACCAAGAGCGCTAAAACATACCATAGCTAAAACATTAATAAATAAAATACGGTATCAAAGGCAGACTTCGGCGAGGGGCAGGTGAAGACCGAAGACCGACAGCGATGGAAACGCCATTGGGAAATAGACCATACACCGGATGGTATTATAGAGGGCAGCACTGCACGAGCACACAGCGCAAGCCAATGAGCCAGAGGGCAGCAGGTGAAAACCGGCTCAAGCCTCCCCTGATTTAAATGAAGCGCGATACAAATAAGAGCAGCTTCCGCCCCGTCGCGACCGTCAGAAAGGCACGCCCGTCAGATCAGAAAATTACAAACGAATAAAAGGCTTAACCCGTCACAAAGCCACACCCGTCAGAAAGACACACCCAAAATAAAGGTTTAACCTTGACACATGGCACTTGACCTTGAACCATGTCATTTAAACTTGACATTCGACCCTGATTCAAATATCAGGTAACGTAACTATGACGTCTCTGCATAATATACACCGTTTTGTGTAAACAATCCGACCAAAAGCCAGGGTTATGATCTGTGGCTTCTACTTTGACCTTCAGGTGAGGTGGTCCTGATAAATAATTACCCGGATCATATGGTGTTTTGAAGCTACACCTTGGTCATCAGAGCTTGAGGATGGCCATTGCAAAAATATGCAAATGTGTCAGGAGGATATAGCCAGATCCAGAGTCTAGCTGTTAGGACTTCTGGATAGGTACTGGTAATTTTTAAATGGTGTTAGATATCAACAGCAGAAGTGCTTCACAGGGATTCAGTCAGAAAATATACACCTGATGACTACTATCTTTGCATTTTGGCCAAACTGCAAACCCAAAAGTATATTGTATAGACCAAAGTATATAAATATAGATCAACTTGTGAGGAACAGTGTCAGGACCTTCTGGATTGTAGACATCCCATATGGTTTGGATAGGGTTTTTATTATTAAATTTGTCAGTGCTATCCAATTCAGGACCCCCCACCCCCCCCACCCTGGGTTGAGCATACATCTCCAAACCTGCCAGGCATTTACCTCTAGTGAAAAAATTATCATACAAATGCAGAAATAGAAATTTAAATCAAGTTATATGCACTCTTCTCACCCATTAATTTGAGCTTTAATCATATAAGTAATAGGTAATCTAGAAGGAAAAAATGTGCACCCATTCCAACTATCTCATTGTTTTAATAAATGAATCAAGTGTCCAAAAATGGTAGCAGAGTGCAGTCAACCAACTTTTCCATAGCAGAAGCCTATTCTAATTCAGCTTTCCCATGACAAGGCCCTTCATGACAAGGCCCTCAATGCAGGTTCAAAACAAATATAATGCAGCTTGAGTGAAAAATTCTATAATGGAAGGCTGGGTTTCTCCTGAACTATTACCACACAAAAAATCATTGAACCTGGGTTTTTGCCACTCAACTAAAAACATTCAACTCCCTGCAGCACATCAAGTAAAGCACAAGTGCAAAGCTGCATGTTGGTGCAAAGCTGCATGTCAGGTACAAATCTAACAATCAGAATTGAACTGGCCCAATGTATCAATGACACTGAAATAGTTAAAAAACAATATTCCAGTCCTGATTGCCCTTTCCACAGCAGCAAAGAAGATGTCTAAGTGCAAGGCAAACCAAGCCTTTATTTGAGCAGTTTTAATGTCATGGCTCAATTAACACATCTCTCCCAAGAGGCAAAACATTTCTGGAAAAATACCAGGGCTTATAGGGGTTACAGAGACAAGAGTCAGGAATGGCCCAACAGAAAATGGAGTTTTTAGATACATGTTCAGCTTCAGTTCTTCAAAATGAGCAAATGGACGAAAGGGAACTTCAACTCTACCAACCACACACCCTGATGCCAAGCAATGCAAAGTGCTACAAATAAGCCTGCATACACAAAAACACCAAAGCTACATCAAAGACAGGTAACCAAAAACTGAAAGATGTCAAAGAGGCGCACACACTGAGCGTGTTGACTTACCATTGTTGTGGTCCTCACTGCTGCCATTGTCTGAAGGTGAGAGCATTTTCTTTGTAGTATGCAGGAAGTCTTCTCCCTACCTTGTGCATCTAGTCATGTATTATTTAATAACTATATCAATAGGTATCACAGTAGTAAAAATATGATATTGACTCAAGGTCATTTCCTACCCTGTTTTGGCATGCTTTCTTCTGCCAGTCTCCTTAATAACAAACATTTTGACAGGCAGCATGTAAGAGCAGGCACGTATCCTGCCCTAATAGAAATTCAGAAAATATCAATGCTGGGCTTTAAGGAGAACAATTTCGAAATCTATAGTAGTCTCAATAGCGAGAAACGACAGCCTTAGACAACTTTTTCACGCCCTTACTTTCCTGAATTGTCCACACCATGACCTTATCACGAAAACAGACTGATACCGTTCAGTACATTCAATTCAGTTTTCTCTCCCCATTACACACCCCCTCCATCTGCATTCATTCTTCTCTCCTTCTTCAACAACCACCAACAGCAGCAACACCACACACGCACTCCACCACATTTAAAACCAAAATATCTACCCGCTCCCTTGGCCTTGACGAAGAGCAGCCGCAGGGCATTTAAATGATGCGAAAGGCAGTGCTTACAACAGTCACGTGATTATGCTCCAGTTTTGAGGTTTTTATAACAATATTTTTATTGATCACATGATACAAGTAAAGTTTGTCTACCTTGGAGTTACCCGTCGTAAGTGCATCCCCGGCTTGAAGTGGGCGTTTGGTATGAAATAGTAATATTACCCCGGTAGGGCACAGAATCATTTGCGGCTGTTTTTTTTGGATTTTGTACCTAGGCACCCACTTGGCTTTGCCTTGGTGATAATATAACAAGCAGGTTTGAAATTTTTGAGCCAGGGGAGGACCCAAAATAGGAGGGCGCTAAAAGTAATTTGTCCCGATGTCCCCCGGTTTCCGACCAGTTTATAAACAATGGCCTAGACTCCTCGGCCAAATTACGATCGGTATTGGACTGTCAATGCACTCCAAGAGCTGTTTTCCCAGCACCATAGGGTGATCTGTGCTAAAGTGCTGGTGAAAAAGCACTTTCAGGAGTAATGTTTAATGACCATTATCATCATCGGTGACCCCATCCGCACCGTATTTTGCCTATAGAAACCAGAAACCAGTCTCCAAGGCGAAAACGCGATCCGTATCGGACTCAGGGTTACCACCGATGGAGTGCATCAGGCATTATATCACCCTGGGCAGTCCGTGCTAAAGTGCTGGGCAAATGGTGCTTGATGAACTCGACAACTTCACGATGTACATATCCTGATCGGCGGTTTGATCCGGGGCACATCTTGAGCATGGAAACGTAACTACTGTGTTTTTCACGATTTTAGCCCCGTTGCCCCTTCAGGCCATCGGCCTAGATCCGGCACTGTAGCTTGAGCCGATACTATTCCGACAAAGACATTAAATCTGAACCTGGCACTAACTTCATACTCTCATTAGATGAGTTGACCGCACCTAAATAAATGTATCTTGGGTTCCCCCTCCCTGCCATTTTCTCGGATCTGCCTCCGGCTATGCATTAACTTTATTCATGAAGGCCCAGCCCCCTTACCCATTTATTCGCCATTGCACCGCATATATCCCGAATCAGTCGCCTCTCACCACCAAGCGAGGCACACATGTATTCTAGCAACAACAAATTATACCGAATTACGTCGCGTCCCCGCCCGTCAGAAAATCTAGCGCCCATATCTCCCCACGTATTGTGTTCTTGGTGCGTGTCGTTGACATAATGATGATTCCGGCCGTCGAATAGGGGCATTCATGTGGGGGCGCCTCGTTACAGGCGCCCCAATCGCCGGAGGAAGATCACCAGCCGGGGCCGGTCGGCCAGCGCCTCCTGGATGGTCGGGTCGTCCCGCTCGAATATATCCCGGCGTAGGATGGCGCGCGCAGGGTACCGAGTCAAAAGGTGCCGCCCTCCTCATTGCACTCTAACCAGGTAGCCTCCGGGGCTAGGCCAATCCGCTTTCGGTAATGGCGTAGAATGAGATAATGGCCGGTGTATAGCCGCGCCACCTCAACACTCCTCCCTTCGAGAGAGTCCCTGACGGTCTCCTAGAGTAGGCCGCCTGGTGCCGCATTCTTGTGCATGGCGGGTCGATGCTATGTGTTTGGTCTATTCTTTGTGGGCGTATCGGCGGAGGCGGACTTTGGCCGATTGAAGATATATCCTGGGCCTGACTTTGGTTCAGGCTCGCCGCGCCACGTGCTACCTCATCGGCCAGTTCGTTCCCCGGTAGCCCGGCATGTCCAGGCACTCACTGAAGGGTACCTAACGTTGTGGTCCCCTGCGTGCTAGTGTTGTCAAGTGCCGCCACACAGAGCTTGAGAAAGAGAGTCCGCCTGAGCTACGGGCCCTCAGCCAATCTGGAGAGAGCTGACTGGCTGTCGATCTGTCTGGTAGTCACTCTGACCTCGGCAGGTCTCCAGTCTACTATCACAGTATGGAGAAACTCGAGGGCGGCGTTTAAGGCCGCCAGTTCTGTTCTATAGCTCGAGGTGAATCTACCTGTAGGTACTTTTCCCCCTTATGGGCCTCGGATTTATACCTTTCCCAATTTACACTCTTAAATTTTTTTTCGGGACCGACCAAAAAGTTTAAGATAAATATGTACTTCATAAACTATAAATGCCCCGTTTTAAATATGTTCCGATTTATATCATACCAGTGTCACGCACCCATAATACATAATTAAAAACTGTAAAGTAGCATTTATTTAGCTGCATTGACTGCTGTTATTAAATAGGTTTTATATAATTTCCCTATGTAATTTATGGTAATTATATGTATACTTAAATTATAGTTTTTTTTACTTATTAATGCCCAAAACTGAATTTTAAATCCCTACGCATTACTGACTTAATACTAAAAAATGTTAATGTTATGATCCAACGCCGTTATTACACTTGGTAGTTAAGATGCTTCATTTGGCGATCTCCTTGCATCACTACTGCTCCGCCTCCCCAAACTGAGTGCGACCCGTAGCGGAGCCTTGGGTGTGGATCGTCACGTCCGCGGGAGGCAGTCGGTCGAGAGGTGCCTGTGCAGCCGCTAGGCGGGTCTCTGCTGGGTCTGTCCTGCTGGTGGCCGTGGGCAGGGTGGGACGGATGTCGACTCCTTGAGGGAGAGATTCCCATGGCGCGGCCGTTGGGATCACCTTTAATGCATCCACAGGGAGGTCAGCCAGACCTGCGTTGACGGACATTGCCAAGCCGGTGTCGGCCCAACCTCGATCCTGACGTAGTCGCTGTCGTGGGCGTTCTGAAAGCAGAATCGGCTGGAGGGGATCTCCGGGAAGGCCCCTGATGTGGCGCTGTACGGTGACAGCTACCAGGTCATGCCGCCGGGTGTGAAAGGGCATTACATTGGCCTCTCGTTCTAGGGCTGTAACAGGAGTGAACCGTAGACAGCCCGTGACAGCTCGCCCCCCCTGCGTTTCTCATCTTTTGTCGTTTTTATAATGTGCAGTGTTTTGTAATTATCAATATGTGTAAACGCGGTCGAAAAATATACCTCTTCTTCGCGGTCATTGCCAATTTTTGTATGAATTGTGGCCTATTTCCCCCGGGCATGTTCAAATCAGGGCAGCAGAGTGTTCAAATGGGCACCTAGCTCGACCGATACTTGACCTTGATGACCCCTGCAGATATCGACACAGATTGCCTGTAAAGTAGGTCTCGACAAACTCTAAGAACTTGAAGCGTGTATGTTCCTGACTCTCTTTGTTTTCTAAATTTAGGTATCAACCGCCCCCCCGTCCAGTGCACGCTGGTGCCAGGCCTCCATTGCTGATATGGAATAAAGATTCATATTGCATGGTATCTATTCCAATATCTATATATCTATCTTTGTTTGCTCTATTATTCGACGTTTAAAAGTTTGATCCCTCAGTGAGCATCTCCGCTCCGACAATTTGCCTCATTTTTTTATAGATTTAGACCTCGTTGCCACTTGCGGCGCCCCCGTCCTAGGCAGAAGCGCACCCAAGGGGGCCTCCAAACGCTTCGACTTAAAAGTGCCGCCCCCTGCCCTGAGACGCCCGACATGGATTTTGGTAATAATTGACCGCTGCAGGCGCCCATCGAGGGCAGAAATGAGCCTTGATCTGGCTGTTAGTACCAGTTTTACTCTCACCTTGCCGCCCCTGCCCATAGCGTGCCGCCCCTGCGTTGAAGAACTCACCCAAAATGTGATTCAAGGTGCCCCTGTTCCGAAACCGCCGCCCCATGGCCAGGGAAAAAATCCTGCCTGTGACATACACCCCATGCCGTTAAAATTTGTCGATCCCAATTTGACTATCGGCCCAGTCCTTGGCATGCTGCCCCTCGCTTATAGAACCGTCCACACTTTCGCTATGCACGCCTCAGCCTCTGTCCCTAATGAGCCGCCCATTCTCAGAATAAATCCTATACATGGACTACTGCACCACGGCCTAAATAAGGATAGCCCACCGTCACATTTAGCACTTCCCTTACAAATAAAGTCCTGCCGCTGATGTAAGACTGTGGCCACTGCCTATGGCGTGCTGCCCCCTAGATTAAGATCAACCAGTCACCAATATGTGATTCAAGCCGCCCCTGTTCCGAAACTGCCGCCCCCCGGCAGGGAAATATATCATGCTTATGATGTGCGCCCCATGCCGTTACAAAATTGCCGTTTCCCCACGTTGACTATTGGTACTGTGTTTCGCATGCTTCCCCCCATTTACAGAACCGACCACTTCTTTGCTATAAAAAACGGCCCAACATCTGCCCCTAATGTGCCGGCCTCTCCTCTCACGGAATAAATCAAGGCAGTAGCGAGATACGCTGAGATAGAAAGATGGGCTGTACGCCGGTACACTTACTCTGAGGATTTTTACATGAAGAACTTATGCTGTTACGGTGAAGACCAGGTTTAGAATAATTGCGCTCCTTTGACTTGTGTTTACACCCTTAGACAAAATATTATTTTTAATGTGATAAGTAGGTACCCTCTCCGGCTAATTTCCCCTCCAGTAACCTGCTGCTCCCTGTCAAACATGCCGCCCCCCTATCAGCCTCCCTCAGCCCTCCTCAGCCGCCCCCAAACAAAAATCCAGGGTGCGCAAATGGTCCTAGGAGTGCCACCCTCTACTCCGAAAAAGGGGACGAGGCGGCTCCCAGCGACCTCCACCCGCCCCTGACTGTTTCACCGAAGATTACAACATGAATACCATTGAGCTGTCATTCCGTAATATGGGACGTCGTCAATTCTTGTCATTTGGCACGGGGGAAATGTGCTGCGCACGGGTGCTGTCGGAATTGCAGCCGCCAGTAACTGCCGCAAAACTCCTCTAACTCAGCCTTTTTTGTAGGAGTACTTGCCAATGACCCCAAACGACCTCCGGACAAGAACGGCATTGGCGGTCGCCGTTCTGCGCTCGAAGCCGGCGGACATCTCTCTGTCCGCCCACCTGTCCGCCCTACGTGTCCGCGCCGCCGACAACGCCGACCCGTTCTGCGACCCGGCCGCCGTCCTGTCGCTGGAGCGCCACCTCTGGCCGCCGGCTGTGTCGGCCTCAGCCACCGAGACCGAGTCTCTCCGCTACCTACGGGCTGTACTGCAGCTGAAGGCCGGCCTGGCTGGAGAAGCTGAAGAGGACGCCTCCTTGGACTCGGCCGTGGGCACGGTGCTGCAGCGGGTGGAGGCGGCGCTGGCAGCTGACGGCGACACGGTGTGGCTGTCTCTTCACCTGGGTCTGCAGCTGGTGGCGCAGCTGCTGGCCGCTCGGCCTGCGCGGCTGCCGGTGGCGCGTCCTGCCGTGGACCGGCTGTCAGAGGCGCTGCTGCAGGCGGTGGTGTCGGCGCGCGGTTTGCAGCACCAAGCGCGGCAGGAGCAGCAGTGCCGGCTGCTGCTGGCGCTGGCGACAGTGCCGCAGCTGGCGGCGCCGCTGCTGCGCCAGCTGACTGGCCACCTGGCGGAGGCGGCCGCCGCCCTGCAGCGCTACCACCGCAGCTGTCTGCTGCGCCGGCGCGCTCCCGACCAGTCCCTGCAGCCGCACGTGCTGGAGAACTCGCACTACATCCTGACGATGCTGGAGACGGTGTTGACCGAGCGGTGCGGCCAGCCGCCGGCCGAGGACTGGCCGGAAGCAGTGGCACGCCTGCGGCAGGAACTGGAGCGAGCCTCCCTCTTCATCTCGGACAGGTTTCCGGCGTTCGTACAGTTCGTGTGGCGACTGGTGGGTTGGACGGACCGGCAGTAACACTGCCATATGACAGCCGGGCCGCACGTGTCCTGCGCGTGCCGCTGAAGCCCAGCAGCGTCGGCGGTGGCTGGCTGGCAGGCGACCAGCGCGTCATTGGCCCCCCTGCGACCACTGTCAGCCTGCGGACGCGCGTCCGGTGAAGGGGACGACGTTGGCTGTTGTGCCTCGGCGGCTCAGTACTACGCCGGCGGCCGCAGCGGAAGGGGGCAGCACCTCGTGCCGCAATGGAGTCCACTGCAGCTGCATCAGACGTCGCGCCACCACGGCTCAGGTGCGTTTGTCGCCATCGCGCAGATATGCTATTTATGCCAAGACGCAGGAGTGTGCGACATGTGATAGGGATTTTGGCAGAGACACTCCCCTGATGATCTAATGCTGTCGAGCTCTTTATAGGGGTTTTGACGGATGAGCGCAATAAAAGTGATGGCTTAATGTTAATTATCTTTGTGATCCGATGAAGAATGTTCAAGCCTTCTTGCACCATTCACACGGTCGTGTAAAGTAATCATATTCAAAAAGTTACTTTATTTCTAAGTTCCAGTATCACCTGCCCTGTCCAGTTCCACAAATATCAGAAAGAGACAAAAACGCTTGAAATGTGAACGCAGTTCGCAGTATTTTTTCTGAGCGAGCACTGGTTGGTTTCGAAACTAGCACCGCAAGGCAGCATTCATTTCCACCAGCGTTGCCCGTGCCGCTGCTGGTGTGCGCTGAATATTTGTGCTTCGCTAAGATAAGCTGGGTAGTCAATTCACCTCGTGTCGACACGTATGATCTCGATTGTTTCATGAGACCTACTGCATAATTTCAAAGAGGATATCTGACCTGAACTGCTGTTGGTTGATGCAGGCATTGTATGCTATTGGTTGATGAAGTGAGCCTCAGCGTGGGGCAAGCTAGGCAAATACGGGCGGTAAAAGCGACTCAGGCATGGCAAATGAAACACAGAATGCAGGGATTTTCGCATACAAACCGGAGGATATTTTTGGCCCGTAGTCCCTCCCATTAATCCCGAGCCCTTCCTACCGTCCTCTACTCGGGCGTCTGTGCCGTTCTACAACCGAACAACTGTAGGTCCGCTCCTCGCTCGGCAAAGGCTTTCGTGGCCTCCGCTGAAGACTAAATAACTGGCTAACTCGACTCTGACTAGGTTTGCTCTTCAGATAGGAAAACAGCGTGCGCACTAAAGGAAACAACGGAGTCCTTTCGACTGTCCAGATGTGCCCCTTGGGGTCGAAGTGGTGTGATTGGCCCCCTTTGGTCCCCAGTTAATATAAAAACGTGCGAAACAATGCACTGAGTCGAAAGTCTGACCTCACCGGTGAGGGTGGATGTAAAATGCATGCCCTCATACTTCATAGGCAGGTAACAGGTGTGGGTACCCATCCCCATCGATCCTTAATGCCCCTGAAATGTTGCCCCCAGGATGCGAGTATTGGTGCCCCTACGACAGGATTTCGCGCCCACCTGATTGGTTTTACCGCCCAAAGGTAGCGCCGCCCCTAGACCATGTGTCAGCGATCGGAGATACCTGGGTCCGCATATGCAGGCATTATGTTCTCTATGAGAACGCCTGAAATTATTGGAGCAGCTTCATTGCTCTTTGGTTGAACAGCGGTTCATGTTCGACAGCGGTTCATGTTCACCGATGTTCGTGCACAAGCGAACACCGAGTCTCGTTGGATTGTCCGACTTGACTTGACCTTGATCATGCGGGAAAAGTGTCAGTGAAAAAGGCCAAAAATCACCACAGGCTGGAATGAGCGGTTGATGCAGCGTTCAATCATTATGCGTGATTGGAGAATTAAGCTCGCGTACTTGGGGATCTCCAACCAAAGCCTTGCACTGCGGCACAAGGCACATGTGGGTAACTAGGCGAAAAATATCCAAACACAAAGTGATGAGCAATGACTGCGGTTGCAGGGATATATCTCAGTCACTCATCGCATTAGTTCAAGGACCCGCAAAATACTCTTGGAGCAGGATTCTGCGGTTAGGGAACCGCTGCAATCCCGGGGGTACCGGCAGACCCGGCGTTTTGGCAGTGCTGCAGGCACATGGCTCGCAGCTCACCACCTTCTGGGGAAAATTCGCGATGGTAGATGCTTGTAATTGGGAGTTCGTCGTTCATAATTCCAGCTTTGTTGTCCCATTTTCAAGACAGTTTTGTTCCTTCACACATGCTTTGCGCAAAGGACTTGATGCTCTCTTTTCAGATGTGGTTCGCGCTCCAGTATGCATTTTCCCGCCCGACTGCAATGTTTGTTACTCCATCAAGGTTCCGACATTACCTCCCTTCCAGTCGCCGAGAACCTCTGATTTCTCTCGATAGCCCCCCCTCCCTTCCCTTACTCTTCAGTGCTACATGCCATTTGAAGCTGAAGTTGTTGACCTAAACCGTCATTCAGCGAAGAACTTAACAGAATCACGTTCTCTAAGAGCGCAAATCATCGTTGAAAGTTCACACTAGTGCCGCGTGATGGCTAACGGTACAGGAGCCTGGTTCTTCCTCAGGCACTCTACAGGCGTTATAGAGTGCCTGAGGCTTCCCGGAAAATCTATTTTTCGTTTTTGTATCTCAATTGTTTCCAGGCGAAGCACAGGTGTTTTGGTTTTATCAAGGTAATGGAGGAGGGTTTTATCGTTGGAGGCATAAAGTACTTCTAACTTATAAGTCAAGACATTTTCGTTGTTTTCATCTCTGCAATCCCATTCCTGCTTATAAGCTATCGTTACCGATCTGCCGAAACACCATGTGGGCCTGCGGTGGTCCCCAAACAGTGGATGCGGCGCTGGGAGCAGTGGTCCTCAAACATCGGATGTGGCGCTGGGACTGGAAATCCCTGCTCTTTGTACACTTGGCGCCAGCGTTACCCAACACGCATGGAACAGTGACTGTGCTATTCACAGGACAGGCAAATACAATGCAAAAGAAAGGGTGTTCCGCGAAATCGGTCGGATCTGTACCAGCGCGAGGGAGAGGGAATTGTTGAAATTAGGCAGGGTGAGGGTGAGCATTTGTTCACGATCGTGTTTTGTTTAAGATTCAAAGAATATTCATAGATTGCGACATATTCTTTCCCAGGCATTTGGTTCCCTCGCTGTGTGCTTCGTTATCGCTCGACCAACGCAGAATTTGAGTCTCCTCAAGAAGTGCATCAGTAAAGCTAAACTTCCAGCTTATGTTGAAGTCTGCCAACCGGCAGCTGTTGCTATGCTGTTGCTATGACCCCCCCCTTCCCACTATCATCGCCTGCCATCCCTTCACCGCCGGCCACACCCTGCCCGCCAGGGGTTATTACTACAGACCGTCCTCCTGTTGACTGCTGGCCCTGGCCGGCGCCCATCTCCCGCTGCTTCACAGGATATCAGTATCTACCGCTACGTACGTAAATACGCTCCGCACTCCGAAGCTATTTCTGGCCTTTCCAGCGGGGATTTCAAGTGGGGACTGGTCCCCTGGTTTCAGCCAGATGGGCTGCGAATGTTGATGGCATGAACGGTAGTTAATTAACAAACATGACTAGATCAAAGTTAGTTAGGGGAACCATGACTAGAACTATGATTAGCTGTCAGCCGGGATAAATGGGTGTATAGGGTGTAGCTTCTGACGTCACAACGTTGGAAATTTTATCGCACACTTTAGACGAATGTGTCGAGATTCAGCTAAATATGCAGAATCCTTGCGGTTCATAAAATTGTTTGAACACTTGTATTTGTGGAAAAGCATTTTTAAAATGTAGCACTTTTTGGTGTTATGCATCATTAGTTTGCAAAGGATTGTGGTTTGATCTTGACATACCACGTAGACCATACGTTCAGGTTATTTTCAGCAGTTCTTAACTTCTACGTCGGATTGTCTGTTTTATTGAGGCGTACTGCTATTTCGTTTAACGTTCGCTTGTTTTTTCTCCCTGTTTCAAGCAAACAAGGGAAACTATGGTATTTATTTTCCACCGAAGTCCCAAGCAAATTTAAGGGTCAATCAAATAAAGGTGGTAAGCCCTTCATTTCTAATGTCTAAGAGTGACAATTATTTTTTGTAAATTTGTATTTTTGGCCTGGAAACAATTTGTAACTGTGTTTTATTTTTTATTTCTTGTTTTCTTTTTTTCTTCTTTTTCTGATTAAAACAGCGTGAACACCCTGAAGATAAAACAATTCAGGAGTTCTTAAACATCCTCACCGCCCTCCGGCTAATGAAAAATCATGTTTTCCTCTGTTAGAAGACAATTGTCCTTGCATTTCGCGTGGGGACGTACGCTGGATTTCTTCAAGATGGGGAGGAGGCGGGGGGGGCACCGAAAAGAGCTTTCCTGTTAGTGCCAAAATGGCCTCCTATCGGAATTAAAAGGGTCCCCAAGTGATGTTTTCCGAAATTTCGTCTGTATTTTTAAACATACATGGTTGTACATTCAGAGCATAAAGCTAAATAAACATTCTGCCTGCATATCCAGAGTATAATGTTAAATAAGCAAGACAGTAGCGCTGAACATGCACTCGTTATGGATGCACAGGGCTGGACCCAAAGAAGAGGCTGCACTTTCCTCTACTAGGGCTCTGATGGCAACGGAGGGCTGAGCAGTCTCTGTCCGGTTATAGAGAACCTGTCTGGCCAGAGAGGTACATACATACATACCTACTGCAATACTGGCTCTATGGGCAACAGTAGGTCCTGCTGACATCAGACCTTTTAGTTACATAGCGTCCTGATAGTCACAGAAAGCTTTGCTGGCCCCAAAGAGGGCTTGTTGGCCCGTGATGGCCCTGCCAGCCATGGATTCTTGGCCCAAAGGGAGGGGAGGGGGCAGGCAGCTGTACCAGCCCCTCACCTTGGTTACGTCCCCTCCCTGATCTCAGGCAACCGGTCTGCAACTGGTCTGGCCAAATTCCATCAGGGCGCAAGGACACATCCAGTATATAAAGAACACAGCGGCCAGACTTCGGCAAGAGCGGCTTCAAACTGCATATGAAGCTCATTTTGGCAAGGCCTTCTTGAGATGCCCATTATAAATGACACAACACTAGAACATAGACCAGTACAGTATTGAACACGTCATTAGCTAAGTTATAAAAGTAAGTAGAGGCACAGTGTGCCAGCAACTTGTCGGCTTGCCATGCCCGTGGTTTGTCCGATAGCTACATATGAAAGGAATACCCCAGCAGATGGGTGATTAAATTCGCTATCCTGGCGCGCTAATTCCGATCCTTGGATTGCATTCCATACATCTCATTTACCCAATTATGTGTCCTAACACTTGCCCTGTACGGCCTTGGGTGTTGACGCGTTCCCCTGGCGTTCGCGCCGGTGTCAACACACTCAGTAGGTGTTACTGAAGTTCGTAGGTAGGCACGGAACGTAAGTCACGTGCAAACGTTCACATTTTTGTGAGCCCGGTAGCCTGAATTCCTGATTACGACGACTTCTGACCTGACCCTAGAAAATCCTTCCGGTCGAGTCGCCGCCTTGCACACCGCACAGTTTGCCACACTGCCGATGACGCAGCCACACTGTCGAAACGGACGATGACGTCACAACGTGGGGCCGCCGTCGGCGGTGACCCGGCGCCGACACCCCCTGTCTGCTCGTGCCGCCGCGACGCTCCGCCGCACGCGTCGCTCTGACCCGGCGCGCCGCCGCCGCTGCGGCGACACCGTTATCGCCTCGGGCGACTGACGTCGTGGCAATCCGAGTTTCACCGACAGCCTGTGGTGAGCGGCTGGACTAGTCTCAGGCCAGACGCAGAGCGGCGCTGTCGGTACCGACCACAAACAGAGTGGAGTTGTGTGGTTGTGGACGTGTTCCAGCGTCACAGAAGGGTTTGCGCTGAGGATTTGGTGCTCCGTGAGAGGTACGTGAACGCTGATCCAGGCGGTGATTGTCTGCGCGCGCCTGTTTGAGGGTTAGGCCGATCCGGGAAGTGGTGCGTCCCTGTCCCCGCTGACCTAGTGACCAACATGAGTCGGCAGGCGGCGTCGGTAGTGATGGAGCAATACCACTTGTTTGTGAAGAAATTGCCGGGCGGTCCCAGAGGGTGTGGGTCTGCTCTGGAAAAGTGTGGTTGAGATCCTGGGTTGGGGAATGCTGAACTACTGAAAGCATATGTCCCTACTGTCAGGAGTGGATGTGGTGCTGCTTGTATCAAACGGATAGGTAGCGAAGTTAAGAAATTTGTATTTAGGAACCGTGGATTTGGTGTTCTTCCAGTTCTTAAAGAGATCGAGGACAGGATTTTGCATCTGCGACCCTTCTTCTCACTGATGCTCGTGTGGCTGACTCCGTAGTGTGAGAACGTCTGCTTCAACTGGAAAACAGATTTTAAGCTAGTGTCCTAACTCTATTTCCTAACAAATAAAAAAACTGTCCGTCTTAAGTTAGCATCCAGTCCTCTACAATGCTCTTGTTGCATTGCCACCATTGCTGTGCCCATCGAGGGAATTTTCAATAATAATAAGAGCACGAGGTTTCTCTCATCCACAGTCACTATCTCCGAGCGCATGTAAGGCAATCTCTGTGGCCATGATATGCTGCTGTAGCATGGGCGTCGAAGCGGGGGACGGGGGACGCGCCCCTCTGTTGGCCAACCAGGGGGACGCCCCCAAAATTGTCGGGGTCAATCGTCATTAATGCTGTCAGGTACCGAATATGCTCAAATTCGCCTCCCCGGTTAGCCCAGCCCGGGTCCGTCCCCCTGCGAAAATTCCGTGGCCCCTGTGCTGTAGCCTCAAATGGTGAAGGTGACAGCGCGCTTGCGGAAGGGGCCAAACATGGACAGACAAATGGCTGTGAACTGTGAGAACCGTTTGGCAGGTGCCTTAAATATGTTGACTCACGTTAGATGTTGATATTGGCAGAAGTAGAGGCACCCTGCTGTCCCGGTGCTCTTCTGATAGTGAACACGAAGGTGTTACCAGGAACCAGGGTCACTATCGCTCAGACTTGGGGGCACGGCTACCCTCATTTAGAAAGGTTGTCGAGGGGGGCCACCGCCTCCTCTTCCAGCACGGTTACTGCGTCTTTGCATCCATTTAGGCCAGCTGATTGTTTTCGTTGCCCACATAAGTATCCCCTGTTCTCAGACTGAAGGATATTTGCAAACTTTGGAATACACGTGCACCGAGTTGGGGTGGTCCAGCTAAAACTGTGTAACAACAAAAATAAGTTTCGCCCGTTTTCCACAACACACATATAGGGTTTTAATGAAGACTATCATACAACTTCCATGGTGTCTATAGTTCTCCGGTCTTTTTTTATGTCGACTACCACTGGAAACAGTGGCAGCTAGGGTCTAGGGGCTCAGCTCAGGGTCTAGGGGGCTCCAGCTCCCCCGAAATGTCACGAGCGCGTATAGAAAATGCATAGACGGAAGCTGTTCTGGTGCAATGGCGTGGGAGGCTCAAGCCCCTGCCCACCCCTGAAATGAAGTCCTGGATCCAGCACTGGCTGGAAAGCCGCCTTCACACATGCATTGCCGGGAAAGGCATCAGTTTTTATTGCGTAGTCCGAAACAATTGGAAATCGCTTCAAAGCTTACAACTATTCGGCAATTTTATTTTAGAAAATCTGTCCCGAGTGCTACACTCTAAAACCAAAGAATTACTCATTCCGGCGCTATCTTCATCGTACAAAATGTATTCAGGTATCTGTGATGATTGTTTAGGGAAAGGTGCCGTTAATTTGTCAGTTTAAAATCGATTGGATCTGTATTAGATGGGTTTCAGCCAGAAATTCGTGGCTCAAATTCTCGGGTCTTCGTGACCCCGCAGAATGGCCCTGTGATCTCAAACCGGGCCATGGCCCAACGTTGGGGAGCCACTGCTTTAGATGAATATTTTAATGGACTACCGTCTGGGGCATTTTGAAAAGCATGGCTCTGAGTGTTATATGGGCTGTCTGATCATCTGATTCCTGCCCTCGGAATAAGCAACAGGTTTCGATGAAAAATATCTAAAACAAAATTTGTGGATGAAGAGACCCTATTGCTTATGGGGTTAAATACTTAACGGCAAACGAGCGGGTAATACACCCTGGGGCTGTAAGTCAGCAAGGTCAATTCACGTGGGTGGAGGGACGGGGGCATTTTTATATGCCGCCTGGGCAGATTCCCGTGCCTCGTACACGGAAATTTTATGGCTCTGCCGAATAATCTATCCCGTCCTATCCGCATCCTTGGGAAACTAGCCAATTGATCTATGGTGCTGAAAAGCGCACGGGCGGGGGACAGTGCAGTTACGAGACATGGTGTTCGGGGCAGCGGTCCCCAAACGAAGGGTCTTGACCCCATTTGAAGTCACGGACCCAGCATATGTCAGCCACGAAAGCCTGTGAATTTGAACCATGAATGCCAAGCTGAGACAGGTCTAATGCAGTTCCTCCTGATTTAAACCTGACAGACTCATCGTACTTCAAATTCATAAATTCAACATTGGTAGGTACCTCTTGAGACCTGTATACGTTTTGAATGATGAAACAGTGCCCTGACAGCAAAATTTCGTAGCTTGTGAACGTAACACTCAGGACGGATTTTCTGGGGAAGAAATATGTGGGGTTTTTTGTCAGATCAGAGAGAAACTGTATTTCTTTATAGCCAAGGGCGTTGCCACGAATTTTTCCAGGGGGGACTTCCAGCGTGTTTTAGGATGATTCCAGCGGCTTGGATATTCGCGCCCATCATACCGACAACTTCTCAACTGCTTGTAAGCGTTGTAACACGAGCAGTGAGATTATATGACGTTTGAGGTCACCACTAGGTCTACATGCAGGCGAAATGGTGCGAGACGCGACTAAGCCACTCTCAAAATCCCCATAGGTCTGACTTTGAAAGCCTTTAAATAAAAAATATGCGTCGATTTTCAAAATTACTTCAACAATCGACTCACTCGTGAATTCTCTCAAATTTGGCGTAGTAGCGTTTCCCGGCGACAAACGGTTCTCCAGCCACATTGGAAAATTAGGTGGATGTTTTTTAGGTTTCTTTTGCTGTTTCGTGGAACCGAGATCGAGAGGGGTGCTCGAAGCCCTCTCCCATCGGGGTGAAAGTGGATCGGAGGCCCACTGCAGCGAGGGCTAACCATAGTTTTCTAAAAAAAGTATTCTGGTGGCGTTGTGTAGTCTTCCCGCCGTAATCGTAGGAATGTCCGGAGCACTATGGAGGAAAGTTAGCAAAATGTGTTTTAAAGTAATTTCTTTCCAACCAATGCCATAGAGTTAATGGTTAATAGTTGAATATTGGAAGGGTATTGACCTACCTGCCCGTCCTACTGTTCCTACGCCTACACTTCTCAGTTACCTCAGACACGTGAACAGTTTCAGTGCGCTCTATTTCCGCACCGACCGCGGGAACGGACTTAACAACTCGTGTAACCGGGAACTCCGTACCTGGTTTAACTGCTGCAGAGGGTTAACTACACCTTGGGAGCTGGGAATCACTGGCTTAGGGATTGGTGTTGCTGGGCGACGGCCGGTACGCAAAACCTGCAGTAGAGATGCCAGAATTTCAACTCGCCGCCTGTGCAAGCTTTGATTATGCGTCACGCGGCTGACTAGTCTGATTGTTGCAGTGATTTCTTGCCTGTTTTGCGCGGTCATTGCACTGAGCTGCGGCAGCCGGCAGGTCGCTGGTGTGGGGTCGGTGGGACAGCTGCCCGCAAACTGGTCCACGTGGGTCCTGACGATATTCTCTGCCAATTGATTTAGAGTAGTTCTTTTGGCACTGTCGCTGCACCAAAGAGGAGCCTGCACTCCCAGTGGGGCATGGACGATACCGGTGCGTTCGGGATTAACAGTCAACCGTTGTCCTCTTCCGCTCATTTCCGGGCAGGTTTCTGCGGAAACTGGATGACTGACTAATGAACTAAACAAGTTCCGAAATGCAGCTCAGACGCGAAGTCAAGAATATCTTTATGAAAATATGATGTTGTCTACCCGTTGAAGCGGGCATGAACCGTGCGTCTTTATCTGGAATGGTTACCTACAATATTAATGTCCTTTTTCAAAGCAGGCAAGAAAATGAACATGCGTCGTTTTTCGCTTGGTGTCACGGAAGACACAAAACTATCTATAAAAGAGCCTTTTGGAATATATAACGCTTTACATGTTATCGTCATGAGAAGGTCATGTACACTGTTAAGTACCTATGTGGAAAGGGGCCCTCCATAAACTACGTGACGCTTTCCCCCTTCCCATGTGACGTTTTGGACGCCTCTGACACTCGCATCCTGGGGAGGGGATGGGAAGTGAAATTTCAGGACGTGCTATGGGCCTTTCAGGGGGCTCCGTGACTATTCAGAGTGTCGAGGGTCCATCTGGGGGCAAATGTCCTCCTTCCTCTGAATCCGCCCATGGTATCAAGGCAATCCACCTGCAACCAGCTTGCGACCGTATGCCCTGGTCTTCGTTAATCAGCGGGAGAAAAGGGTAAAATGATAGGTTGAGTGTCAACTTGTTCAGGAATATCCTTCTGGTTTACCAGCTGGGGGCTTCGTCCTCCGTTCACCCGCTTTTCAGACCCATGATGAATTTAGGGGCACCTTGCATACTTAAGAACCTACCTCCCAACTTGGAAATGTTTCGAGTAGATCCAGAGTTGTTTTTCCTGTTGTGAAGGAGCCCCAACGTGAACAAAATTTTCAGTCTTATTTATTATGGTGGCCACTTGTCAGAGAAACTACTGGAGCGCCTGCGAGTGTTGCATCACAGGGAATAACCACACGAGGAGAAAGTGACCCGCTGCCCGCCCGGGGGCGACCACTCCAACAGCCTCGCTCGGAGCCAAGGCGGAGTTGTTTGTGCAGCATGGACCAGGAAGGGAGATGCATCTCGAGAGCAGCGGCGGATCCAGCCGGCTGGTTCGGGGAGGGGGCAAACTCATGTCAGCCTCCGGCTTTAAAATTAAGAGCGGCGGGGACAACTGCTGGCGGGACTAAAATGGTGCGGTGAATACATTTTTACATCAACTGTACCTAACCAATTGTTTAAACGATTTTTTCATACGGACTAGATTGACCGATCGCACTTGAAAAGCGGGAGAAATATTTTGTTTTTCTTCCTCTTCGGGGAGAATTTCTTTCACGCTCGGAGCGTTACCTTCCAAACGGACCAAATGTCATTTAAGCTATTTTTACTGACGAGTCAATTACGCAAAATCATCAAATCAACCATCAAAGTTGCCACATGGAGAGCAAATAATCCACCTCCCCCCACCAGGAGAGAAAGGCTGCTCCCTCTGGATAGTCTGAGTGGGCGCCCCTTGGGAGCCGAAGTCGCCTTCCTGGGGATGGGGGTTAGGAATATAAGGTCGATGGTTAAGAATCAAATAATTGGGATGGGGAGCATGACATTCCTCCCCGACCCCTGTTCCCCACTTGGCGTATTTTTGTCGACTTTCTTTACGTTTTGCACGATCTTATCCCCTCCCCGCAATGTTTTGTTTGCATCTGCCTCTGATCGTGGTTGAACGTGCTTGTAGCCATCGACTCGGAAGTGTCCGTAGAAAGGCGGCTGCGGACCGCTGGCGACGTTCGCAGATCGCAGACCATTCCGCCCAGCTTAGGCCGCCTTGAACGCTCCCAGTTCCGGCAGCAGCGTGCCGAACTCAGCTCCAGAAATGTTCGCGTGCCGAACGCCGAAATGTTCGAACGTGCCGAACTCAGCTCCAGAAATGTTCGAACCGTGCCGAACTCAGCTCCAGAAATGTTCGAACCGTGCCGAACTGAATTCCCGCTCTGTTTCCGGCGTGTCACGTGATGAGCAACAGACGGGCACCCCCAGGCGAATCCGCTTACCAAGCCACCACATTCGTGTCACGGGCTTCGCTTCAAGTAGCGGAGCTCGGTCGCACACATTCACGTGCTTGCACCGAAGTATGTGCAATGTGCATAGGAGCTTTTCGCTGCAGCGTATCCGGTTTAGAACGAGAGATCGGTGCTGAACAGGACACAAAACTAGGACAAAGAAGTTGCCGGGCCCAAACAATGAGTTGGTAAGAGTACAACAAAAGGTCTGATGGACGCTGAGCAGAGCGTACATGTCTTGAGCGACAGGTCAGCTGTAGGGTGGTAGCGAGCTGGGGGTGTAGGCTGGCTGATCAGCATTCTCCTGGGAGCAGTCATTATCGCCCAAATGGTTTTGCCGGTTTTATCGAATGAACGGGTAATAACAAACGTTAATTCTGCTCAGCATGTAACTATTACCGTCTAGACTAGGTTAGGCTGCTCCGTTGTACTATTCTCGCTCAGGCAATCCGCAGGATGCACCTGGGTGTGTCCCGTGTGCAGCGGTGGGATTGTTCGCCGGGTCACCAGCGCAAAAGTGGGCCAGGCGGGGGACGGGACGCCGGGTATGCATCCAGGCAGCGGCGACTCCAGATACTGCCTTTTGGGGAGGAGGTCAAACAGCCCAAAACTTAAACAGTTCGAAGGAAACTGAGCATGCTGTAAGCTATGGGTACCACCGCCCCCTCGAGAGTCGCCACTGCTCCAGAGTAAGTTGTGTCAGAGTGGCTGTTGGCCTGTTCCGCACCGCTGGCCATGGCTGGCCTCAGTTGGTATGGCGCGGACACGGCCATGGACTTACCGGTCCGGTGCAGAATGCGGCACCGATCGCATTTCTAGCGTAGAATGTGCAGCTGAGATGGTATCACACAGATGTCCGTGCCCAGTACCCGCTACGAACTGTATTTGACGCTAAACATCTGCTAATCCGCATGACGGCAGGGTCTCTGGGTAACTTCAAACACAGCGCAAGTGGCATTTAGCTCTAGCCTTAACCCCTGTGGTGGGTATGAGCCACCTTTGCCAGCATCACGGGTCAGGGTAAAAAACTAGCTCAAGAACAAAGGGTGAAAGGATGCAGTGCAAGGCAATCGAAAACTCGTCCCGAGCGCAATCGAGGTTAATTCAGTCACTTTTTCGTCAGGGAAAGTGTGAGTGAATATTTATGTCACCAGACCAAAATAGCTATGAGATTCACTAAGCTTCGTTTCATCTCGGAAATAAAAGTAATAACAATTTTCAACGTCATTTGAAAGCACCTGAATTTATCTCTTCGGTGGCATGCCACCGAATTTCGAGTCAGGTCAAATGCCAAGGGACTGTACATAAATGTATGTAACGATTTTTAGCAGATACCTCCTAGCTGAAATGTTCCACAGTCTCAGTTTGTTTTCCGGCAATGCGGAAGCTGTTGAGAATAAAAATTACTGCATGAATTACCCTGTTCAGTCTGGTCTGGAGTGAGGTCAACCGAGCTCGAGGCCGGACCGCACGCTCTGCAATTTTCCAAAGCTGCAAAACAATAATAGGCGTTTATCTGACACTATATATACATGCATGGATTCATGAATATATACATGCAACGTCAATCTCTGAACCGGCATCAATTTAACGAATTAATCCGAAGTGACCTCGTATGGTCATTACCTACATACATCACTGACTCGCAGTGATAATTCAAACAAAATGCCGGTAACCCGAAAGCCCTGTCTTTGTTCAGTCGAAAGCTTTGGGTTAAATCATCCAAATCAGTTACTTGACCCCAGGATGTCTGTCAGAGCCCATGCGTAAGTTTTCAGCCTTAGCCTCGGGAATGTGTCACAGTTTCACTTTTGGAAACTGATCTGATTCCCATGTACTGGAACCAGGCGTCTCAATTTTTCTGCAGGATTACCGTGGGGAGGTTACGGGTCTGACCAGACCTTAATAGACAGGTACCAACAATTTTGACCTTGAACCCCGGGTGCCTTCCTCACGCCAAATAGGTTCCAGATGATCGGCTGAAATCTGTAGAACCAGTGCAAGCCCAAACCTTTTTGAAGGTATGGTCACTTAACCCAGGCTCATGACCAGACCTGATATGACCTGAATAGGAAATTCGTCGGGAAGCTGCGAGCAAAGTTCAAGAAACAGTTACACCAAATACCTCCTGTGACGCGGTGCCTAGCCGTTCTCTGGTTGCCTTGAAAGCACAGGGGTCAAGAAGACTTCAACCCACCCGGATAGAGTTTAAGATAGGGCACAAATGCCTCCGTTTGTTACAGTCAGTGAAGCTATCTTCCCGTGGCTGCTATAGACCTCCCATTCCTGTTGATAGGGAACGAAATGAAACCGATCAAATAAAGATCTGTCGTTCATCACACCATCATGTTCAGAAATATTTCTAAAGTGAACCGAGCCAGACTATGTTGTGGTTGAGCTCCGTAAATATATTTGGCAAGGTCGCAATCACGGGTGCTTCTTATATACGTCTTTGCAGCGAGCTTGGCAAGAACAGCTCCCACAAACGGCGTACAGAGCAAATGTCGCTTTGTTTCCACCCCTGCTATTAAAGTAGTTTTGGCTGTGTGCTGTTGACGCAACTTGCAGCGGCTATGCGCCTAATTTGAGGCGACTTCCTGTTCAAAACCGGATTTTCCGGCTATTGGTGACTGCGCTGATTGCCAGTTATCGTCTGCTTCATACCGTGCGGCTCGTTAGCTCGACAAGGGAGTTTTTGCTCCGGAAAATTGATTTAGTTAGAGGCGTTTTTAATGGTCTGGTGACACAATAAATGACAACAAGGTAGATAGAATATGTATTCGTTAAATCCGAATATATTCTGAGTCTGACTCTTCGGCAGGTAGATATGATCTGACGGTGAGTCGTATACGAAATGCCATCGATTTTAACGAATAGGCGTTTTATCATTTTATCAATGCATCATTGAGGGTGAGGCCTTTAACACCCGCCCCGATGGGCCTCCGAGCCACCTTCGCCATGGTGGGGGGGGGGGTGTTCGAACACCGCCTCGAGCTCGGCCCCTATGCGGGATAGCGAAAAAACTCAAAACACTGGTGGATAGCTCATAAAAATTCATGAAGAAACTTTATCTCTCTCTTTTGGCACAGGTCAATAGTGAGGTCATGGCAGGTCACATAAATTGACATGTTAGAGAAGAGATTCTGGGCTCCGGCATCTGGTAGGGTTGAGTTAGAATCAATTTTTAGGCACCATTCGCTTCCTCTTGTTGCGACGAATCGAATGATGTATTATATGACTATACTAGGTTTAAAACATAAAATGGCCTGACCTGAGGTCAGGTCAAGGTCACTATTTAATCTAGCATAGTCAATATGTATATCAATTGACTCGCAATAACAATACAAACGTAATTGTTTCAAAATAAAAGCTTTATCGTCATTTCCTGCAAAGTTGTTAACCCAAGTCTGAAAATCTGCTTCAGTAGCTCCAGATGACCTCTCAGAGGTCACAGGTGAAAAAGTTGCAACACTAACCTGGAAAGTGGCCAAGGATACTACAATTTGGAGAATGTGAAGGTATTCTTAACAGTATCTACACAGATACAGCCCAATTTCTGTTTCCCCATGCATTTCCAATGGAGAAATATATCTAACCGTATGTCATCAATGTAAAAAATACTGGAACATATTTTGTAGCGCTCGATGGGCCTATTATGTCATATGAGTTTCAATTGGATCGATGAGCCCTGCTCTTATGTTATCTTAAACTTTTTTTGGAAGTAAGGTCACTTGACTTGCAAGGGTGACCTGACCTGAAATGACCTGACCTTAAAGTTTTGGGAAAAGTTTCATCTCTGATCACCAGGCCGGAGTCGGGCCCATCCTCCCCGTCACCAGGCCGGGGTCGATACTATCCTCCCCGTCACCAGGCCGGGTCGGTGCCATCCTCCCCATCACCAGGCCGGCCCCATCCTCCCCATTGCCAGGCCGGAGTCGGCCCCATCCTCCCTAGTACAGTTCGTAGTGACACCAATGAAGAGCTGGTTCAAATTCCATTCATTGGTTTGGTCGGTGGGCCAGAATTCAGCCCCACCAGATGAGTCTCATCAATCTTTAAGTAGAATGAATGGTCTCGGGCGGCGCGTCCCGGGCGGACGGCCTTGTCCCTGTCACCCGAAGTAATCAGGCCACGTTCAGGATTTCGAGACAGCCCGCCTGGTGAGTGGGAAGGGTAGGGTGCTGATGATGGTGGCAGTGGCGCGCCAGCGGCCAGAATGAGGGAGCGGACGAGAGTTGTGAGCTGTGAACAACTTTATCTACTCACTGGCAGAAAAGTGAGTCGTTCAAAACCAAGGAACTGTGCGGTTTTGAGCTCCCTGTGATGGTTTGTGCTTACTCGCGTTAAAAGCTTTAACTTTCCTCAAAATTTAAGTGAAATCTAAAAAAATTACAATAAAACGTGAGGAACGCGCTCCCCTCCCACTCGCTTTGGACGTCCATGTGTGTTAGAAACTTAGTGAATTTCTGCCGGCTTACTTGAACTATATGCAGAGTATAATTCAACCTGTTATGTCTGCATCAAAATTGGAAATGTAAGTTGTGTTACGAGTAGCTTGGAATGTCCTAGATAATTGCGGTGCTGTGACCCGAGCGGCTAATGAATGTTAGATATCGAAATTTTCTCAGCCTATAAGTTCATAACGGTGCCACTGACTTAACAAAAATGTCGGATATTATTTCCACGGACCAGACAGCCCTAGGTACCAATTTTGCTGGAAATTCGAGAAGTGAGGGCGTCGTGCCTGGGCCGATGTGTCTCGGAATGTCCGTGTTAGGAGATGCTTGGAGAATTAAAGCTTTAGGATGGTTGTGGCCTCAGCGTCACAGCTCGGCAGAATCTCGAGGGAAAGTGGGGGCCAGGCTGCCCCCTGGGTCCACTACTGGTTGCACGCCTTGGCGCCGCCACTGGGGGACAGGGGGAAAATTTCTCCTCCCACTTTGAAATGATATATTTTAACACTAGCCTAATTGCGTTGGCTAGAAAGAAATGGGTTGAAAAGTTCATGTTAGCAACCCCCTTGAAATCATAACGCTCTATCACCACTGGTCACCCAATTTAGTCCCGAAAATGTGCTCGAGTTCGCCCATTCCTTTGCAAAAAGGCACAATTTGGGCGTGGGCCAAAGAAACCCTGTGTGTAACGAATTTCTTATTGAGTTCTGCCATGTCAAGTCGGAAAAGCCTCACCTACATTGGTGCATGGACAACGATGTTGTTTAGTCCCTGTAATTAGTCGTGAAATCCGCTTTGTTGACCGCTGAATATGGCGCGAGTCAATTTTTCCTTGTCCGTCTTGGCCGCGAGTCTGGTATGTTCGAGCCAGTACCTGGTTTCATGGAACATGGTTTCTGGCCATGCCATTGTATGACTGTATATGTGCTAATCGCCAGCCGTTTCATGTACCCAATTGCAGGCGAAGTCACCCTAAGATTGAAATGCACGCACAATCTCACATCTAATAATACACAATCTCACATGCTTACCCATCTACACATATCCACCTGGTCAGTGCAGAAAAAGAATCATTAAACTAACAAACGGGTGTAATAAATCATGCCCTCGAACTCGCCGTGTACAATGCCGTTTTTTATTCGCCCGATAGGATCGGTGAGCAAATCGCTATTCGGTGAGAGCACAAGGAAGACGTTCACTTTCCTCGGAATGCGTATAGATAATGTTGGCTTTATAGTCGTCAACTCTTCCAAATAGGGTACGTTGAAAAGTGTAATCGGAGTATTCTTAGTTAGTCGTGGTGAAATTTAAATAGTAAAACAATCGTTGATAAGTTTTGAAGTGCTGCGGCGAGGAGCATGATGACATCTTATCAACTTAGTAAAAATCCAACAAGTGAGACGATGAAATAAGACCCTCAAATAGCCCGTGCAACCAATAAAACATGGAGTTAATAAATTTGATCGCGCCAAGCCCGTAGCGGTCTGACATCATAAAACAACGGAAGGTGGTCATAACCGAGTGACGTACAGTGTAGTATTGCGTGATTAGACAGCCACATCAGAAACTTATGCTGGATTCTTTCAACCCGCCTAAGATGACACTCGGGGACTCCGTCCCAAATCGTCGAACAGCACTCGAGAACTGATGTAAAGTGTGCGTTATAAGAACTAACTAACTGTCATGGCAGCCTGTCGTTCAGTTTACAGCGAGGGAAGGCCGACTGGAATGTTCTAATGCGCAATCCGTGAGGCCTATCAGCCTAAGATACTGTGGATGTGAGATATGATATCTGATATGATCTGATATCTTAGATATGTGAGCTGGGGATGCGAGTTTTTGGTCAAGAAGTAGGTACTCTCACTGCAGCGGCAGAGCCAGAAACGCCTCAGGGGTAACAATAACCGATGGGATGACCAAATTCGACCGGAAACGACCCGGCCGCTGTGGTTGGGAAGTCAGCTCAGTGCTGCTTCCTGATCATAGGCGGATCCAGGGTTTGGCAAGCAGGGGTACCTCCCCGATTAACATTCCGGCACCCCCTAGAATGGTCACGGTGCCCTCTGAAAGTTGATGACGCCCCCATGAAATGTCGCTTTCCACCACACCCCACGCCCAGGATGCCAATATCGGCGCCCCGCGATAGGATTTGGCGCCTTCCTCCCGGGGTCCGGATGACGCCCTCTTTCGGATTATGCCCCCCACCCCTATCCGATTAGAAATCCTGCATGCTCCTATACCCCTGATCACGTCACTGGTCTAAGCCTAGGCAAAGCGCAGAAGGCATGTCCCTGGAATAATTGTGTTTTCAGAGTCAGGTGCATCCGTCTGTGGGATTTGCTGTGAAAAAAACGAAATAAGACTTGCGCTTGTTCGCAATTTATGTATCCAGATGAAGCTTTTTCTCTTTTCCGGGAGCTTTCGGCCAGCTCAAGGGCCAAACAGTAGAAGGCTGAGCTTTCTGTATTTGTCCCGCGTCTGTATCATGCTAATCTATGCACGATACTTGGTTAACGCTTATCCGTTCATGAGCAAACACATTTTCTGGTGAAAGGCGTGCATGTGATTTTTTTGCATCGCGTTGATTCGCAGCTTGACATCTTCAAATATCACTGATTTCGAAATCACAGAGCATGTCACCTGCTGAAGCTTTGTTTCGCCCTGTAAAACTGCACGCACCCTTTGTCTTGTCGCAGGTCTCGTGGCAAGCCGCCAGCCGCCATGCGTACCGCCAAGTGGTACATGTGCACCTTCCTGGTGGCCTTCCTCTACTTCTACGTCATGCTGATCAAGCAGGTGCGCGGGGCGGAGGTGCCTGCCCCGCGGCAGCTGCAGGCGCGACAGACGCCGTCCCGACAGCCGCCGGACTTCGACCCACAGTTCACGGACGGCGAGACGAACAGCATCGGCTTCCACTACCACAACCACCAGCAGCTGGAGGCCTTCCTGCGCCGCATTTCCCAGCAGTACCCGCAGATCACCAGTCTCTACTCCATCGGACGATCCGTGCAAGGTGGGCGAGCCTCCGCTCTTTGTTAAAGCACTCTGGTTTTGATTCGAAGCTCGTGGGACCTTATTGGCCTAAGCTTTTAGGTGCTTATCTGTGGATTTCCATGTCATGTTACAATTTAGCTGCATATACAACAGTTATGTGCCACGCTAGCTTTCCAGTGGTGGCGGGGAATGCATATTGTTGTTTTGTAGAAATACTTTTTCAATTTCCCTGAGCAAGCTTAGGCGTTTGGATTAAAAAGATTGTGGTGCTCGCATTTGGAACGATGCTTTGGATCATCTCCCTCCTACATACCTCTTTAACTGCATTTAAACATTCCAAAAGGCCCAAAATGAAAATGAAAATTTAAATGGGATTTTACCTCACATTGGGGTTGCCCGGGCACCCGAAAATGGTATAAATTCACGCCCCTGAGCAAGCCGTACCCGTATTCCGGCATTATGCCCCTCCCTCTCCCAGTACCCAATAGGTAATCAGTATCTAGTTTCAGTGGAAAACATTAGCAAAAGCTGATACAAATCGCATGGATTATGTGATCCATAGTCGCATATATTATGGATCGCACGACATTTGGAGATGCTGATCCGTTTACATTTGTTTAGCGACTTGTACTTTCTCCTTTAGTTCCGGGTCGTGCTGTTTGCATAAGTTTCCATTTCGTTGGCCGAATTTGGCGGGCTTCTGTTGTCCGCCAACATGAAAGCGTAAGTCCAAGTGAAAACATGAAGCCCTTTCATCCCGAGTGGCTGTGCATGATTGTGGTTTGGCTGGCGCGGCAGGGCGTGAGCTGTGGGTGCTGGTGGTCTCATCCTCACCCCACGACCACATGGTCGGAAAGCCTGAGGTGAAGTATGTCGGCAACATCCACGGCAACGAGGCGATCGGCCGCGAGATGCTCTTGCACCTCATCGAGGTAAGCGTGTGCAGCGGGGCGAGGTCTTTGCACCAAGTGCAAGAGGTGTGACCAGTCGGGTTGTGCAAGCGCCAAGATTTATTATGTAACTGTATGTGATGTCTATCTGAGACCAGGTGCATCCGCGCGAGGGGCAAAACAAGGGAGCAACATGTCTGGCATTGCCTGTTGTTGAGGATTATTTTAGTGGTTGGTGGCCCCAAGCACTGGTGTCAGGGATGGGGAGAGGCAACCGGTTTAAATATAACAAAGATTGTATTTGAGTAAAAAAGGACGAGCAGGAGACTTTAGTGATTATGGTCCGGGTGCTTCTGTTAGAGTATTTTGTGTTGTGCTCCTTGGGTTCTGTCTCGCAGTTACTCGTTTCGCCCGCATTTTCTCGCATCTGATCCTTTGTTTGCTTTCAAAAAAATCAAACATATTTTTCTTTAATAACTAATTATAAGATGCGTAAAATCTGAGCACATTATATTAATATTGTATACTTTATCAAAATACAAATTTAATTGCAGCATTACCAGTTCGGTTTCAAAACTAATGATGTTAAAACACATGAAACAAGAGAATGAAATAATGCCTGATGTTCCCCAGTATTATCAACAACCTCAACAATGATCATAACGATGCACTATTTACAATGACTATGAATGATTAGTACACTAGACGGTGTTTACATTGAGATAGAGCAGCAGGATGAATTGCGACAGCACAGATTACTGTAAAGACGAAGGACTCCTGAGCTACACTGCCTCCTGCCCGTTGCTCTCCAGTTTTATAAGTTTCCAAATCGGTCATCGCCCCAGTCGGTCTCCGCCCTTGCTGAGGTGTCCTGCTTTTGCGTTCCGATGGACAGTTACAGGCGGCTGCTGGCTGCGTGGTGACGGCCGCTTCACGTAGTAGACCTGCTCGCCGACTGACCCATGACATCTGCTTCACGTACAAGGGGAGGGGAAATAGGATGATGAAAAGAAACGGTGTTTACTTTTTCACTGAACGGATGGAAACGCCTGGTAGCTCCTTTTCCTAGGAAGTGAGATTTTAAAACTACATAACGAAATGTATGGAGCACTGTTTTCCGCCTTTATTGTTTTTTACACTTCCTCTCTGGTTCTTCTTGTAGTGTTAGTTGGCTGTGAGGTTACGAGGGGGTGGTGAAACCTAATCCGGTTAAACCACCTGCCATCAGCGGAACCTTTGCGGCCTTTTAACTATCTTGTTTGTCTGCGTGTCAGCCAATGTGACGTAGCACAAAAACTAACTATCGACCTGGTACCAACTACACAGCTTCGGTGTGGACTAATTTGTTTCAAGGTCTTTTCGATTATTTGTCGTTGCCATGTTGACGGGCGAAGGGCATGGAAGTGGTCCATCTCAATAACGGTAGGCATTGCATAACGATTCGGGTGCAGGAACGCTTAACAAACAACCACAATCAAAACGGAACTGGGGCCACTGAGCCTGCTCCCTGTTAGGATCAGAGCGATGCCAGTGTCTGCAATGAAATGGAAACGGGCCCAACCATCAGCTGTCAATACGCCGAAGCGTGAAGCATGTGGCCCCGACGTCGCTTGGGTAGGACTCTTAAATTACCATGATCAAATTCTGCTCAAGGCTTTATCCCCTGCTCCAGTGGGGAGTTTGAACAGCATCACGTTTTTTTAGACAGGGAAAAATCGGTGGAGCAGGGCGCCACTGTACTTGTCACACCCTGGGTTCAATTATTTCCGTCTTTTGCCCAAATTTCAAGTATGGCCCAGCTTAGGTCAGGTTCCCAGGCCATTTCAAGTAACCCCACCTCCAAAAATGATTCAGGTGGCAACAGTGAGGGTGGGTCTAATCTCTTGATCTACTAATAATTGTTGAATTTGAATGACGTATCAAGTGTCAAGGTTGTACAGCGTCTTTAACTCTCACCCTGTTGGGGGAGGGGGATTTGGGGATCAGATCAGCTTATTCAGAGGCTCCGCCGGGACTTGAACCGGGACAGGTGGCTTAGAAGACAGGAAGGTGCTATCCACTAAGCCATCCATACCCCAAGCTATTCCTCTGAGATTCATATCGTATAACAGACCCACCAAGTAACATAAGTCGTGGTACAGGGATTTTTTACATCCTTGAAAAGAATCGGGTATGCGTCCTGACGCTTCCATTTGAAATACAAGGGGAAAGTGGGAAATAACCGAGAAATGGCTCTTTGTGGAGCTCGCACAAAATGTTTTTTTTCTTAAGGAGACAGTAGATATTTTTTTGCAAAAGGAGGCAGTTTTTTAAGAGTTGTATGTTAGGCCACGCCCGAGTGTCAAGTTGAAAGTTCTGACCTGTGACCTCTGAGAGGTCATTTTGAGTTACTTGAGCAATATTCGAGGGTCGGGTTAATATATTCCAAATTAATATTTGTTTTTTCTATTTTGATAATTTTATATTCGTCAGAGGCCATTGTAGACACATTGAGAGTCAGATAATATGCATAATGAGCATATAAGGTCATATACTTATACCTTGAATTAAGTTTGGGTCAGGTTATTTTTAGCGGGGACCCAGTGGGGGCGGGGTTCCACCCAAGTACGTGTTATTTCACCTGAAACGGTGAGTTCTTTGACAAATATAGGCTCAATCTGAGCGTCGTTTTATATGCTTGCATGGCTACCTCAGTTCGAACCATATAGTAAAGTTGCCTTTAAAGGAGATGCCCTTTAACACGTGCATTGACAGGGGGCGGGTACCCGCCCCCTCGGGTTTTTCAGAGATAGCATAAAAACGGCGGCGCATAGCGCCGCCGTTCTTGCCATTCCTTTTTCTCATCACCTTTGCAACTTTTGTAAAAAATTTAAGGTTTGGTCATCTCAGGTCAGGTCACCAGTACAGGTCAAGTGACCAGACCTCAAAAAAAAGTTTAAGGTAACTTGAGTCGGAACAGGGTGAACTTATCCGATTGAAACTCATATCGCATAATGGGACCACCGTGTTCTCTAAAATTTGTTCCGGTATTTTTTATATCGAGGACCTAAGGTCAGGTACCAGCTATGACCTCTCCATTGGAAATACATGGGAAAATGGTTTTAACTGAAGAACTTGTTAATGGATAGCGATATAGCGTTTATTTTGACTGCATTATATTTTCCTTGTCATTGCGGTTCTAATATTTATTTTTCCCAATTTGACCTTGATCTGAGCTCAGGTGAGATCAAATCCTTGCTTTGACCTAGCAAGGTCATATAACATATCATTCGATTCGGCTTGCTGCGAGGATTCATATGGTTTAAATTGTTTTGCTCTATATTTACTTGTTCAGATGTAATGACCGAAAACAAACCTTAATTTACATGTTATCCCTATGACGGCATGTTTTGACCTCTAGTGACCTTAAATGTGACCTGACAAAAAATAGTTCAAGTATTTTCGATGGAGAAGTGGATGGACTCCTTAACACGCGCATTGACGGGGGTCTGAGCCACCTTCGCATTGACGGGGGGCGGGTACCCGCCCCCTCCCTAAGATCTCGAGAACCACGGTAGGTAGCGAAAAACGGTAAACGGCGTTGGGCTGCCCATCCACTTCTCCATCGAAAACATTTGAACCATTTTTTTGTCAGGTCACATTTAAGGTCACGAGAGGTCAAAACATGCCCGTCATAGGGATAACATGTAAAATTCAGTTTTTCGGGCATTACATCTGAACAAGTAAAGATAGAGCAAAACGACTTGAACTATATGAATCCTCTTAGCAAGCCGAATCGAATGATATATAATTTGACCTTGCTAGGTCAAATCAAAGATTTGACCTGACTTGAGGTCAGGTCAGGGTCAAATTATATAAAATGCATATCATTAGAACCACAAAGCCCAGGCGAGTCTAATGCAGCTAAAATAAATGCTCTATCACCATCCGTTACTAAGTTATTCCGTAAAAACCATTTTTCCCATGTATTTCCAATGGAGAGGTCGTGCCTCGTACCTGACCTTAGGTCATCGATATCAAAAATACCGGAACATATGTTAGAGAACTCGGTGGGGCCATTATGTGATATGAGTTTCAATCGGATAAGTTCACCCTGCTCCGACTTATGCTATCTTAAACTTTTTTTAGGTCGGGTCACTTGACCTGTACTGGTGACCTGACCTGAGATGACCTAACCTTAAAATTTTCACAGAAGTTGTAAAAATGATGAGGGAAAAGGTATACCAAGTACGGCGGCGCGTAGCGCCGCCGTTTTTCTACTGTCTCCGAAAAACCCGAAGGGGGGCGGGTACCCGCCCCCCGTCAATGCGCGTGTTAACACCGTTTGCCGTTTTTCGCTACCTAGCGTGGTTCTCGAGATCTTAGGGGGGTGGGTACCCGCCCCCCCTCCCGTCAAAGCGAAGGTGGCTCAGACCCTCTCAATGTGCGTGTTGAAGGAAATGTGGTACCCTCCTAATTGGAGTTGAACTGAGATAGCCGTGCGGTAGAGCATACCAAGAAGCCACGCGATCGATGTTTGATTTGTCCCAGAATTTACTCTTCGCGGAGGATCAGGCAAAAATCACCACCTGTCGAGCCATTCCTCCCCCGCTGCCCACGGGATCATTGCTAACCATGGTAATGTTATGTAATGCTGACGCCACGCTGAGGAGAAATTGTTCTAACCTGACGTTAAAAAAATACTTGCGCTGGATACGACTTCGGTACTGACGATTATAAATGTGCATAACTCTCTTTTACTACTTTCAAACGTCAAATGTTTTTAATGTATCAGAAAAAATAACAAAAGCGGTAATTTTCAGAACAAACCATCGCGCCATGTCCCAAATGAATTTCTTTAAAAATTCCTTCTGTACATTTCCATAGTTTTCGTCCCGTTTCCTGTACCATGCAGACTTTTAGCAGTGCGCACGCCTGACCTCGGAATAACGAGCTGGCGTGTGTGAGCAATCCCGGTGTAGGCGTGAGGGCAGAGCACGGAGGCTGTGCTCGCCGCTGCCTGTTGCTGACCTGGCTGCGCCGCCCGCAGTACCTGGTACGGCGGTACGACTCGGACCCCTACGTACGCTGGCTGGTCGACAACACGCGGCTGCACATCATGCCGTCGATGAATCCAGACGGCTTCCACGTCAGTCGTGAGGGCGTCTGTGACGGCGGTCAGGGCAGGTGAGACGGCGTCAGTCGTGAGGGCGTCTGTGACGGCGGCCAGGGCAGGTGAGACGGCGTCAGTCGTGAGGGTGTCTGTGACGGCGGTCAGGGCGGGTGAGACCGCGTCAGTCGTGAGGGCGTCTGTGACGGCGGCCAGGGCAGGTGAGACGGCGTCAGTCGTGAGGGTGTCTGTGACGGCGGTCAGGGCGGGTGAGACCGCGTCAGTCGTGAGGGCGTCTGTGACGGCGGCCAGGGCAGGTGAGACGGCGTCAGTCGTGAGGGCGTCTGTGACGGCAGCCAGGGCAGGTGAGACGGCGTCAGTCGTGAGGGCGTCTGTGACGGCGGTCAGGGCAGGTGAGACGGCGTCAGCCGTGAGGGCGTCTGTGACGGCGGCCAGGGTAGGTGAGACCGTGTCAGTCGTGAGGGCGTCTGTGACGGCGGTCAGGGCAGGTGAGACGGCGTCAGTCGTGAGGGCGTCTGTGACGGCGGTCAGGGCAGGTGGGACGGCGTCAGCCGTGAGGGCGTCTGTGACGGCGGCCAGGGTAGGTGAGACCGTGTCAGTCGTGAGGGCGTCTGTGACGGCGGTCAGGGCAGGTGAGACGGCGTCAGTCGTGAGGGCGTCTGTGACGGCGGTCAGGGCAGGTGAGTCGGCGTCAGTCGTGAGGGCGTCTGTGACGGCGGTCAGGGCGGGTGAGGCCGCGTCAGTCGTGAGGGCGTCTGTGACGGCGGCCAGGGCAGGTGAGACGGCGTCAGTCGTGAGGGCGTCTGTGACGGCGGCCAGGGTAGGTGAGACCGTGTCAGTCGTGAGGGCGTCTGTGACGGCGGTCAGGGCAGGTGAGACGGCGTCAGTCGTGAGGGCGTCTGTGACGGCGGTCAGGGCAGGTGGGACGGCGTCAGTCGTGAGGGCGTCTGTGACGGCGGTCAGGGCAGGTGGGACGGCGTCAGTCGCGAGGGCGTCTGTGACGGCAGCCAGGGCAGGTGAGACCGTGTCAGTCGTGAGGGCGTCTGTGACGGCAGCCAGGGCAGGTGAGTCGGCGTCAGTCGTGAGGGTGTCTGTGACGGCGGTCAGGGCAGGTGGGACGGCGTCAGTCGTGAGGGCGTCTGTGACGGCGGTCAGGGCAGGTGAGACCGTGTCTGTCGTGAAGGTGTGTGTGACGGCGGCCAGGGCAGGTGTGACGTTTTACACAGCAGGGGCTCAGCCAGAAACTTATCCACGGATGTAGCGTTGAAATGAAAATCGGGTTTCAAGGAATCATCTAGCCATTTGTTATAAATATAGTCGAAAAGTGGCCACAATTTCAAAGGTCCGAACGCGTTCATTTGGTTCGGCTTCGGCCCCACCAAGAGACCGAAATGCCAATGGTGTCGGCACATACAGGGGGAACAGGGGAGGTGGGGGGATAGAGGAACAGGGGGTCAGAGGGCAACTGGTCCTCAACTTCTGCGATGCCCTCCCCCTCCCCCTCCCCGGAGATAGAACATATTGTAAGCTTGTGTGCGTGCGTGCTTTACTGGCACCTTGGGTCCCCCCGGAGATAGAACATATTGTAAGCTTGTGTGCGTGCGTGCTTTACTGGCACCTTGGGTTCCCCCCTGAGGCATACCCCTTCTATGCCCCCCATTTTTCACTCGCTTCTTACGCCCCTGGGTACCGAGAGACGTCAGGGAAGCTGTCCCTCCCCGCTGACTGCGAATTTCTCCTTCTCAGGCAACACTATTTTCAGATATGAATTCTGCAAGTGCTCCCAGGTGCTGCTATTCTCAACACACATTTTAGAATATTGTCCAATTACGCTGGCTTTGTAAACGTTCCAAATGAACAGTGTTGCGCAGTCGCATTGCCCATAGGCGCCGAAAGCGGGGAGATGGGGGTACGTGTCCCCACTGTTGGCCAACCAGGGGTCGTCCCGCCTCCAAATTTTGGGCCAATCGTCATAAATGCTGTCAGGTATCGAATATGCTCAAAATTCGCCTCCTCCGGTCAGCACCAGCCCGGGTCTGTCCCCTGCGAATATTCCGTGGCGGCGCCCCTGGCATTGCCTCATCCGGTGGGGATGCCGACGAAAAATTCCGTCACTATGATGCGGTTGCAGTAATTGGGCCGTACAACCCATATTGCCATAAATCCACGTCATTGCTATTTCGTTGGCTTGCAGCTCTCCACGGCTATTTCAGGCCTGCGGTTGGGACTTCCACGGTATCAGAGTAAACAATCGGGTCACGTGAGAAACACAAAAGTGGGTGACACACATGGGTGTTGAAATCGGGGGAGAGGGACACATTCTCTGCTGCTGAATTTGGGATGACCTCCGCCAAAACTGATCACCCGGCGATTGGTTTAGCTCTTCTCCCGCTCCCTAACGTGAGCTTCTGCAGATATTCTGGAAGCTGATTTCAGTCGAGGACAACGTCGCCGGCGGCGGCGCGGCCCACTAGGAGCGTCAGTGCTCAGGATGACGAGCTGTTGAGTAACCGGTGCAGAGGCTGCGTGTCGCGGTCTCCGCGTCAGCCTCAGATGGTTACCGGCCGCACGGCTGTTGGTCAGTGGTGCAGAGAGAGCGCGCGACAGCTGGGAACAGCGCGAGGAGAGAGCGCCTGACGTCGGCGGCCGCGCGGAACGGACCGCTGCTGCCGTGTCGGACCGGTGGCCGGCTCACAAGCGGATCCAGGCGGGGCAAACTGGTCCTCAAATCCTCCCACCCCCCGATAACCGGAAAAAAGCGGCAGTAGCTATCAAGAACAGTACTATTGCTGACTTTGTTTCTTGTCTTCTAGTCGACACAACTGCCCTGCAACTAAGATCACATTCATACAGCCGCCTCCAACTAATCGAGAAGCGCTTTCATGATTTGTTTTGCAGAGGGATGGGCTCGGACCTGAAGGTGACGTGGGAAGGGAGGTTTATTGGTGAGGGAGAACAGGGTCCCTAACTTATTGTCTTGGAGAGAGACGCGAGGCAGTTAACTAACACTAAAGTTGGTAGCATGTTCGTAAGTCCACAAGAGTAAGCGGCAGGGAAAACCAAATCCTGAGGACTTGACCCAGGACCCACTTAGCATAAGTTCGGACGGGAACGTCTCCCGATTCACCAGCGTTGGGACACATTCTCCGCATCCGCCTCCACCCTTCGCCGCCCACACTAGAGACGTCACTTTTTATGTTTACCCTTCCCTGGTGCCCAGGAAACACCCTCGACTGCCCGTGATAGTGCCAGTGATACTGTGACTGATAGTGCGTCATCTAAAATGTATCCTTGCTCCCATCCGGCGGTCTCCATGTAAACGAAAATACTAGGTGCACGTTCGACACCAGACGCACATACAATCGGCGACAAAAAACCCAGCTGAAGAGCCCGAACATTGATCTGGCATCGCTGCATAAAAGGTATCGGCATACAACAAATTGTCAGAATGATTTGACAGTTGAAAATTCCAAGAAATAAATGTGTGACCGCACACTGTGAAGACTTCCTGTTAGCACGCGGTCTTTGTCCACAGGTTCAACTCGAACGGCTTCGACCTGAACCGCAACTTCCCGGACTACTTCAAGACCAACAGCAAGAAGCCGCAGGTGGAGGCCGAGGCCATCAAGCGCTGGATCACCGGCACGCAGTTCGTGCTCTCGGCACAGCTCCACGGCGGCGCGCTCGTCGCCAGCTATCCCTTCGACAACACGCCCACCAACTCCAGTAAGTCGGCGGATTGACCCGCTGTGCGCTTCACTTTGCTGATAAGCTTGTCGAGGGAAGTGTGGTGCTCTGCTTATTCATCTGCTTTCGTAAGAATACGGACCATTGTGTACTTGCTTTTTTAGCTTGTCTGTGCCGTGCAGCGGAGAGACCAGACAAACGCCATTGGGCCGATACTTTTCGCCTTCGAGCTTTTTTTACCACTCACGTGTATTTTGCCTTTCAAGTGCTTTGTGGCTCGGTGGCGGTATGTAGGCAAAGCCATCTTGCTTGTTTAACTTCACAGTCGAATATTGTGTATGATCTTCCACACGCTGTTCTTCCTTCTCTAGCATCTGGGTTATACCACAAAGGGGATGCTACTTGCTAACCAAACGTGGAGCGTAGGCCTAATGAAAACCACGTTTTTGTTTCGGTGAAGAAAATAGCCTTTCGAATGGACATCAGATGTTCGAAGGCTTGGTAAAACCTGCCTTTATGTGAGTTAGAAATTATGTTTTCCCCAACTCAGACCTATTTCTTCTCCGACATAAGGAGGGCTTCCCAAAAGAAATGGGCATGCGGAGTGGAACGGGAGAGGAATGGACTCTCCCCAACGTGCAGCATTGTTGGGGGCGCGGTTTGGGGGCCAACCCATGTCTGTCCGGGGGGAGTTTTGCCTGTGTATTTGTGGCCTGTTGTCCTCGGGCTGGGGGGGGGGGGTGGGTTTTTGTGTGTATTTTTAAAATTTATTGGGTGGGGGGGATGGGTGGCGGCGCATTGTTAGTATAGGGATTGTGATGCAACACTATATGAAGGGAATTTTGGGCATCTCAGCGTGGTTGGTGTCAGCCTTGGAGAAAATGATCAGATTCGAGAGAATGTGCTCTATCTTCAGGCTCTTCAATATTTTCCTGATTTGGCAATATCGGCTGTTTTCTCACCCATGATCTACAGGGAAAAAATGAAAGGCGATGGGTAAAGTCGCAAAAGTGGGCTTGGAGTTACTCCAAGCACTGTTTTCTGCGAAAAATACATTCCATTTAATTTTTTTCGAATGATACTCGTAATTGCAATTAAACGTGGTAGAGTGGCCGATCCAAAACACTTAAATGTATGAAAATGCAATCAAAACTAAAAAACGACATACTTGATCAATCGTTTTTTCTGTTAACTTTTATTGAAATCCACTGGGTATCGGCCAATGCAAACAACGTAACATACACGTTTCGTTTCTCTGTAAGGGAGGGAAAGAGGGTATCTGCGAACATTTCCCACGCGTGCATGGCTGCATCGTAGGTACGAAACTTCGCGGCGTGACCTCCCAGTCACGGTCACGTCAGATCAGCACAAAGTCAGCTCCAGTGCAGTGACGTCACGCTGTCAGGACTGAGCCGGGCCCGGGAGCGGATCCAAAGCCATGGAAGACGAAGGCTAGACGGGAGAGGGCGAATTACGACGGCTACTGTTTAGAATACCCTCGCTAACCGACATCAAAATTTAATTTTGAAGTGTCTGTTGTATAGGCTGCGTGGGCTCAGACGTTTTTTGGTCCATGTTTGGCTTTGCCGCCTTCGGGCGTTTAATTGAGTCACATTTGAACTCGTTTAAGGTTCATGCATGGAGCCAACATGTGGGGATGGGATACAGTGTAGTTCAAGCCTCAGACCATCCAGGCTGGTCTCTGGCTAGCCGTGGCCCAAAATCAAAGTTTGCATGCATCTCACTCGGAGACGTACTCAACGACGTGGCCATTCAGATGTCGTCACAGGTCAGAGTATCTGCACACAATGTTAACAGTCACAAGTGTGGAAAATGTGCGGGGCCCATCAAAATGTCATGTTTGTGGGGAGCTCTTAGGGGAGCCATGACTTGTGGGGAGCTCAGGTACTAGAGCTTCGACGACGACCGACAGATGACGGGGACTCTCCTCAAACCAAGCCAATTCGGCCAGCCGCCCGCGGCTCCAGAGCTTGGTATGACCCTTTTTGTCGGCTGTTTCGGAGCCAATCAGAGGTAGGGCAAGACCGGGTTCTTGTAAAGCAGGCACTGTACTGGAGGCGGTGTTGTGCTGTCAGCTCCTCTTCTAGCTCTTCGATGTATAAAAATTTGACTAATCCCCTAATCACCCGGAGGAGGGCCGCACGGATGATTGTAGATTTGCTTTTTCGTCCGGGACATGTGAAAAGTTCTCGTTCGGGAAGGCGTCTGGAGCCTACTTTGTATAAAGTGGATTGTCGTTTCTGACTTGGCGTGGCGAAAAGCTGGGCTGTTCTTGTTGTGGTGATCTTTGAGTGAGCTCTCCTGGAGTCGCTGGGGTGGTCTATCTGATATTATTGGTGGCGGGCTCTCTACTCACTACTTCATCTAAATGTAGAACGCACGGGAAAATTCGGAGATTCGGATGTACTTGCACATAATTTGCATGAAAAGGAACACGTATTCGACTGGTTGCTAGCGTTGAGTCTTTTGTACACCGTCTTTTTCTCACACTTTCTGTTCTTCCCACCGTAGCCAGACAAACCAGACACAGACTTGAACTGATCGACGGGATGTTGTGTTTGTTTTACTGCATTGTGAACTGTGCTGTTCAGTTCGTGTGATGTGATGTGTTCAAGCTCAGCTGGGTGTGTTTCCGAGAGGTGGGCGCCACTACCAATTTTTTGAAACCGTTACCGCTACTTCCGCTACCTTGGCTAGCTGAAACCCCTACCGCTAATAGTGTTACTTTTTTAATTCGTGAAATTGCTACCCGCTGCTCCGCCATTGCTGTTTTTTATTAAGCACTTGTAAAGCGTTACCCCATATTTCATTGTTCTTTTGAAGAATAGATCGAGAAAAACAGTCCTTCTCTGTTCGTTATGTCAGAAATTAGCGGTTTTGTTATAATATATGCAAATGAAATCACGCAAAAAACATTTATTCAATCCCCTTTTGGATTTTTTACGGATAGAACATTTCTCTTGCTCTGGATCACCTGTTAGGGACAGGGATTGGTCTCCTTGACAGGCTGTCTGTAGCAGTGGTGGCTTTTAATCGTTTTTAGTTTCCTACCCATTACTCAGCAAATGTTTTGTTATGGAAACCGTTACTTTTGCTCTGCTACCATCTGGAGAGTCCGCAAGTAGTGGAATAGCGAAGTAGCGAACTTAATTAACGGACCGCCCGGCTCTGGCGGGCACTCACCTTCTCCTGAAGTTTGCGGCGTTGTGTTTAAAGACGCGCGCTGTTTTGTGAATATTAATCGATATCTGCGCTACATTATTGTGATTTCTGATTCACCACTTTGCATGCCAACCCTTCTAGAAGAAGGTGCTGTACACACTGCATTTGGAACGTCTTTACTGTGCCCAAGTGTGTGTTACCTATTTATATGTCTGCATATACGACGCCTTTGCTGGTGCCTTTACGACGTGAGCAAAACAACGGGTTTAATGGGACCTACTCTGTATGAGAGGCGGACGTTTTAAATTTCAAGTCTTTTCCGTGCATACCGTAACCCGACTCTCCGCCGTGCACCTGACGAAGAATCCGCAGAACAATTTTTCATACGACTTGCAATTCTGAAACATGTTTTGTTTAAATGTTTCAAGATTGTGTTCGTCTTCCAAAGTGCGACCAGTGGTCAACTATTCAAAGAGGAGAAAATGTACTGTTCCTCGGTGCACTTATCTGGACTATTTCTCTCCTGCTGCATCTCACGTCGGTCTAACCCGTTTCACCCTTTCCAACGGTAGCTTTATCAGGCCACGGTCGGCTCCTGAGATAAATGCGATAACTGCCCGCTGGGCGCTCTAAAATCTACATTGTCTTCCGAAGGCTATGCCCTATCTTCCTAGCGCCAGCGATGGAGCTCTAACAGAGCGTGGGGTCAGTTCTGCGACAGCTGCGCAGCACCGAGTCGCGCGCTCCCGACGACGACACCCTGCGCCACCTGGCCAAGGTGTACTCCTACAACCACGGCAAGATGTTCAGGGGCGAGCCGTGTCCGGGCAAGCTGGGCTCGCCGCGCTTCCCTGATGGTATCACCAACGGAGCCAAGTGGTACCCCCTCACCGGCGGAATGCAGGTACGACCTCGGCAACTCGGCCGCTAGCTGTGGCAAGCTGATGAATGTGTGGTATACGCCCACCAATGCTAACTGAGCTTTGTTAGACAGAGGTTTTATAGAAGTTTTTCTACCATTTCGTGTCATAGATTGAACCTGAAGCCCTGAACCATTGTACCTTTTATTATTTACTTGGTTTGTTTTAATATGTGCGTTGAAGCGGCTGAACTGTAGCCGCTCCGATTACGCGCCTGTGGTGCTTCAGGACTACAACTACGTCTGGCACGGCTGCATGGACATCACGCTGGAGCTCTCCTGCTGCAAGTACCCGCCGGCCTCGGAGCTACCGTCCTTCTGGCGCGACAACCGCAAGGTGAGAGCGAAAGAGCGAAAGAACTGCGCACGATTGATGTTAACTAACGTGTTCAGGGTTATCTCCTGGTGTCTCTTATCAGTAGTTCTTGCTTTGAATATTTTGATTTTTTATAATGGTTTTGAATTTTCATTGACCCAACGTGCGAGTATTTCATAAACAAAACAGCCAGATTGATTGAGTTTGTACCATCCTCTACGTTTTCACAGAGGATCCTATTTTCAAAAGGAATTACCAGCTCCCAGATAAGCGGGTGGGGATGGCTGTGCAGTTTGTCACGTGCTCTGTTTTCCGGCAGTCGCTGGTGAAGTTTATGGGAGAGGCCCACCGCGGTGTGCGGGGCTTTGTTACCGACGCCAATAACAACCCGATCGAGGGAGCCAGCGTGAAGGTGCAGGGTCGCAACGTCGGCTTCCAGACCACGCAGAACGGAGAGTTCTGGCGTATTCTGCTGCCGGGCGCCTACACCATGGAGGTAGGTGCCAAATGGCAGACCCTACACCGGCGTCGGTGGGGGTACGGGCTCACGAGAGGGTGCTGGCCGAGTGGGTTCAGTGGCATGTTCGCAGTGGTGTTTTAAGATTTTGGGATATGAGCCGAGGAACATATTACCTTGCAGATAGGTTCTTCGTTTGAAACAATGTTTCGGTGGCGCATAGTGTAAATGGTGATGGTTTGTGTGTCATTGTCGCAGGTTTTCGCTGAGGGGTACTACCCAAGGGAGCAGCCGTTCACCGTGAGGGAGGATAACCCCACAGAGCTGAGCATCGCCCTCCAGCGCATTCCCGTGAGTAGCAGCCGCAGCACTTCACTCAGATGTAAAGTGTGCTCTTATTATGGCTTGGAAGATTTCTTTTAAATACACTCTGTCGGACGACGGGGACCTGTCCTTACTGGCTTTCATAGGTAACCGAGAAAGCGGCGGCACGCAGTGCCGCTGTTCTATAACCTTATTGACTGCCCGATATTTTTTTGCATATTTTAGCTTAGTTTTAGGCCCCTAGTGTCTTAAATTTGGGAGGAGTAAGACAGAGCATAAGTTATTAGTCTAAACTTCATAGCACTAAGATCACTGAGTGAAATAACTTGTGGTAGCTTTATTTTGTATACCGATAAAAATGGCTGGGCAAGAGTCATGATCTCTGTTGGAAATGCTGGGGTAAATAGCTTTGTTACAACGCCTTCGTTAGAAATGATAAAGCGTTTAGACAGCATTTAATTTTTTTCGTTCCTGACATTCGAAGGATTTGCAAGGTGACCTACAGGGTGTTTCAGAAAGAATGATATTTTTCAAATGTTCGGTAATGTACCAAAAATCTTTCAAGTATGTTCCCAAAACGTTCATTTTAATGGTAAATTGTAGGACATTTTTCTATAAACATGTTTCATTTGCATCAAATATTTCCCCGTCTTAAAAATAATTGGAAAATGATGCAAGAAACATAATATATCCCCGCTTATGCTTGAGAAAACGGAACTGGCAACACTCTAAAAAAAGCTTTAGCACACAGAAATGGCACGTGAGCATGCACATCAAAGGCACAAGTTAAAGTAATATTACAAGTTTAAAACTTTTGGTTTAAGCTCCATATGGCTCATTGGCTCACCTTCCATATGAATGACTGGATGCGGCGGAGACAGCGCAAAAGACCTAACTGTTCACCGCAGAACAAGGGACATGGACCAATTGGGGATTGCTTGCTTGGACGCGGGCTTTCCTAAGGTTGAGAGGTCTTTTTTAGAATTAATTTCCAGAGGCAATGTGCGTGTGGACTGTGATGTACCGCAGGGGCGATGTAAGGTTTGCAGTGTCATTGGCGTGATACTTATCACGTGATATGCGCGTGATTTCTACGAACATTTTCGATGAAGGCAAAATAGACAGTATTTTCAACTCATTTTAAGACTATTTTTAAAGTAGTAAAAATATCAAAACAGCTATCAAAATATGAATAATCGTAAATGTCCCAAAATTCACTTTCAATTGATATGTAAATCATACCACAAAAATCTATTTACAACCGCATTACGATCAATTCAAAAATATCATTCTTTTTGAAACACCCTGTATATTGACGTCTGTCCATAGGAAAGGTCAATCTTATATCTGTCTTTCCATGGTAATATTATACATAATTCACTGTCTGCTGTATGGGGTCTGGGTGGAGTCAGCTAGCAGGCGCATTCGGCTCCATTACGCGACCTTTGCAGTGATCAAAGGGTTGCCGGTTCAAGCCCACCTTCTGACAGAATTGAGCGCCCTGCTCGAGCTCTAGCCTAGTTAATTCCCCTGCTTCTTCGACGCCATATAGCCTCGTACATGAGTCGTTCCATTTATTATTTAGGTTTGGGGGCGCACCAACCTGCGTGGTTATATAGCGCCCCGTATGCGATACATCGGTGGATTCAAAGCAGAAAGTTACACTTTTCCTGGCGGTTGAAGATTCCAAACGTGAAGTGAGCAGTTACTGACATAAAGTTATATTTGGTAATAATCGAGACAAAATGACAGTCAGCATAATAGTCATCATCCCAATGCTTCTCATTCATATCTCAGCAGATCAGGAGAGAACTGTATCCGTCCAAAACTTGCACGGGTGTATAATATGTCAATGGTATTTATGTATATATTGAGCGCAAATACGAATATTTTCTTGGTGTTTACAAATTACTAGTGGATCCGTTAACCCTCACCCCGGTGGGTGGTGTTTAAACACCCCACTCGGGTTTTATCATCGGCACGAAAAAAACGGCGGCGCGAAGCGCCGCCTTACTCGGCACGCCTTATCCTTGATCAATTCCACAACTTTCCTCAAAATGTTAGGGTTGGGTCATCTCAGGTCAGGTCATCGGTGCAGGTCGAGTGACCTCACCTCCAAAAATGTTTAAGGTGGCAGAAGTAAGAATTGGGTGAATCTATCCCATTGGAACTTTTACGACATGATAAGCCCATCGAGTATTACAAAATGTGTTCCAGGATTTTTCATACCGATGACCTAGGATCAGATACGGATCATAACTTTTCCATTGGAAATGCATAAAGAAAACGGGAATTGGGTTGTATTTGTGTAGATACAGCTTAGAATACCTTCAAATTCTTCTAATTGTGGTATCGGGGGCCCCCGTCCAAGTTCATGTTGCAGCTTTTGACCTGTGACCTCTGAGAGGTCATCTGGGGCTTCTTAAGCAGGTTTTCAGACTTGGGTCAATAACTTTGCAGAAAATGGTGATAGAGGTTTTATTTTGATACCATTACATACGGATTGTTATTTTGAGCCGAATGATATGCATATTGACTATACTAGGTTATATGGTGACCTTGTCCTGACTGGCAGGTTAGGTCATTTTTATATTTTGACCTAGTGTAGTCATATTATCCATCATTCGATTTTTCGGAACGAGAAGAAGCGAATGGTGCCTAAAAATGATTCTAACTCAATTCTGCTGACGCCAGAGCCCAGAAACTTTTCTTTGACCTGTCATGGCCTCAATATTGACCTGAGTCAAACAGTGACAGATGTAGTTTCTTCATGGATTTGTATGGGTTATTCACCAGCACTCGCGTCTTTTTGCTATCCCGCATAGGAGCCGAATTCGAGGGGGGAGGGGCTTGAAACCACCTCCCCCACCAGGGCGAAGGTGGCTCGGAGGCCCACCGGGGCGGGTGTTGATGAAGTGCGTTGTATATATATTTGCGTGTGTGTGGTGATGGTGTTTGGGGTGTATTTTTTGTGATCGTTAAATGATCGACAAATGCAATCAAAATAAGGTATTGTGCTAACATTGTCGAATGAAAATACCAGACGTTTGATCCGCCTTGACGAAATTATTTCGACGCTGTTTACATATGTTGCAGAGCACGGCTTTATGAGACGTTATGGCTGGAAACCCGGATGCCTGGTGTCCCTGTGGGACCGTGCTCTGATCTCTGGTGACCTCGAAATTGACTTTGCCAACAAATCCTGCATAACATTGACAATAAAATATTTGGAAAGTCTATCTCACGCCGTTTCCCGCGTTCTTGCTCTTCCGTTCCGCGTCACCGCGAAGGCAGTTCTGACCTTGCTGACGTCGACGTCGAAGTGCATGCTAATCAACGTTACGCTCTCGGGAGGGGGCAAAGGCCGATCGATTCTCAGCCGACGACTGAAGCGGGTTCCCGGTCCCGATTATCCGCGTGTCATAATTTATCCTTGTCCCGATCATCGTTGTTTCATCTCTAAGGCGAACTTCCCACTGCACCGCCTCTCTTTGAGCGGCGGTCGTTACAAAGGTCCTGTCCTAGATGGTCTGAGGCGCCGGTTGTTCCGTAGTCACTGCTCGCTGTTGTAAGCGGTGCCCCGGCGCCGGTAGGGGGAGTGGTACGGAGCCTGGGAGCTCGGCCTGGCGCTGCGCAGTGCGCAGGCGCCACCGGCCGATGACGACCCGCCGGTCATGCTGGCGCTGCCGCCCGAGAGGCCGAATTGTGAAGCAGCGTCTGAGCCGGCGTCTGCGGCGCCCGCTGCGGCTCGGGCGGCGGCCCCGCTCCTCCGTCCGCCCTTACTGACACTGCTGGCGACGCTGGCGGCGGCGGTGATGTAACGCCCCGCTGTGTTCACGGGGAGCTAGTGTGTGGCACGTCCCCTTGGCCCGTCCTACTCCGGCAGCGCTCTGAAGAACGGCCGCCGGCTCCAGAGCACCATCGCTGCCGCCTAGGTCGCTGGGAATGTGTGTGTGTGTGATCCACTTGGTAGCTTTGCGTATCTAAACGTCTGATTACGAGCAGTCGTCCTTATAGTTATAGGTAACCCACAGTAGCCTCGGCCTTACTCACTTCAGCCAGTACTTAAAGGGAGTGCTCCACTTTTATAACGGGCTTTGAACTGAGATAACAGTTTTGTAGAGCCTGTCGAGATATCACTATTGGTACATTTCATTTCATCCTTAAGTTCTCTGTGTTCAATTTCCGCACACTTCAAAGTTCAAAGTAAAGGGATCGAAGCCCGAGTTCAAGTCATGAAGGAATCTCTTTCCATCTGGAAAGGCATGTCACGTGATAAATGCTAACAAATGACACGACTTTTGCAAGGTTTCATGCTGCAAGCAGCCAGCTCAGCTGAGCTTGCCAATTACACACGATGCTGTGGTCAACCCAGGGTAGTGACAAGTGTTATTTTTGTTTTGAGCGAGGGAGTGTCCCAATATTATAATTGGTTTTGAACTGAGATAGCAGTTTTGTAAAGCGTGTCAAGAAGCCTCGATTGACATGTTTTATTTCACCCAAGGCTCTCTGTATAAAATTCCCGCACGCTCTAAAATTCAAAGTAGGGGGAGTGGGCTTGCAAGCTTATTTCAAACCATGAAAGAAGCCCTTTCCATCTGGCAGCGCATGTCACGTGATAAATGTTAATAAATGGCATGTTCACGCACCTTATATGTTGCAAGCCGCCGTAAGCTGCCAGATTCGTGATTACGCGCGATGGTTGGATCAACCCAGCGTAGTAATACAAGATGCGATATTTTTGTTTTGAGCAATTGGAGGCGGAAAGAAAATGCGGTTCCCTGATTTTAAACCCGATTGTTCATAGACGATCCTTTTTAAAATCTCGAAAAAGTGATCCATTCCCGTTAAAAAAACTCTTTGAAGTGCACAAGTATGTGAATGCTACGATACCATTGTCGTGGTGGCAGACGGCTAATGGCACCAGTGCTATTCATTTGTGGATACCTTTTTGGTTGTAGATCTTGCAGCCCATGTCCACGTCGGCCATTTTCCCAGCTAACACTTCTGGCTTTGCACTTATTATTACCAGTTTTCCGCCGGGTGGAAGTAGAGAAACTGACGTGAAATAATATAGCCGTGGCGTGATTCGGCATAATTTTGTTCTGTCTGTGACGGTGAAGTCCGATACCTGCGTTTGAGCGTGACTAACACCGAGATGCTCTCTGTTTTCTGTTATGCATCATACAAATCTACATTTATGATTATTTTTCCAGTCAGTAAAAATCATGTTTTTTGGAGAGGAGGAGGAGAGGGAAAATACGCCACGTCTTACATCACCCTGTTATGCCTCTTCTGAAAATGAGTTGAGAATAGCGAGACTGCCGTTTTCACTTTGTGTGCTCAGTACTATATTTCCGTGCGGATGTGTCGTCCGGGGATGCTGGCACTACCTGCAGCTGACCCGGCTGTGTGTCGGCAGAACCCCAAGCGTCAGGACCAGACGGTGCCGCCTCTGGCGCCGCCCCCGCCCACCGCGAGTCCCAGCGTCCTGGGCGGCCTCATGAACCGGCTGCAGGGCGGCTTCCAGAGCCTCGCCGGCTTCTTCGGATAGACGCTGCTGCTGTTCATCCCTACTGTTTGATAGGAAGACCACTGAGGTAGCGCAGTCTGCTGTTATTCGTTACAGCTGCGTTAACGGCGGGCTTGGCCTGCCGCCGAGCCGTCGAATGTGATTCCCACGTGATCTGAGGAGGTGTTGGAGGGGCGTTGCAGGCGCACTGTGGTGGAGGCCCCAATGCTTCAGCTGTTACGGAGATTTGTCTGAGAAGGATGACGGGCGGGCGTGGCGAGATGAAGTGGTGTGATGAAGATGAGTATAGGAATGCCCCCACAAAAGCCAGGAGCGTGGACGGTTGGCACGAAGTCTTCCACGAGCTGTTTGTTCATATCAGTGCGTTGTCGCTCATGTATCATATTTTAGATGGCTGCCAGTGCATGCCATGGCTTCCAAGATTAGATATTGGACTATTTGTATTTGTAAGTTGGAGCTGAGAACTCTGCTTTCGTGAAATCGACATAAGTGTGACTCATTCCTACTGGAACCCCGTCATTCGCTGTTGCAGTTGTTGTCTGTGGAGAGGGGATGTTGTTAAATGTTTGACCCTAACCAAGCCTCAAAATTCGTCAACGTGTTGTTACTCCTCTGACGATGTGACGATATTTTCTTAGTTATCATGTTGTTGAAACCATGGAAATATTTGGTTATAGGTTTTTGCGGATTGAAAATGCTAGAAAGTTTGTCTAATGGATGAAATCTCTTGTTTTTACCCTGCAACCTCTGTTTAATCACTGTCTTGTTAGGTTTGCAGATGTATATTGTGTATAGTTTTTTGGCAATGTGATTTACGGAGTGCTAGGGTACATATTTCTTGCAATTGTTAGGCTAGATGATGCGTGTTGTATTTTGCAATGCTGTAGAATTATGATGGATAAACACATGCTGTCACTTACAAAACTTAGAATCCCAGCTTGGTTGGACATTATGGTTGTGTCCTCACTTCGCGTGGATGAAGATTTAATACCTCAACGCATTGAAGAACGACGCCTGCAGTTCGATCGCAACCATTGGTCTTCTGGGCCTCAGAGCTGACCTAACACTCCAGACAATTCGCTTAGAATATAATCATCTGATGTGGCGAATCGCATTTTACCTCGTGAGAAGAGCCTAAGAGTCCAGGCCCCAACTCTGTGGAAATAGTTTATTATCATGCTTTCTTTACATGCTTGGTTAGCCTTAAAAGGTAAATATGTGACTTGTTAATAAAACAGTGTGTGATGCGAATGGGATATGGCCACGAGACAGGCTTTCCTCGCACCTGGACTCCCAGTTTGGTAGGACAGAGTTCCCTCTGCAATGCGCGTGCCTTCTGATTGCCGCATTGCGTGACTTCGGTCGGTCCGGCTCCGCTTGTCCGTTTACCTGGGTGTCTTCGGCTCAATCTGAACGTGTGCGATGTTCTGTCAATTCCATTGAAGTCACGACCGTGAACTGATACAGACCTTGTCAATAGTTATGTAATGCGTATTTTAAATACACAAAATACCAAAAACGCTTTTTTCGCCATTCACTGATAGTTTCATTGACAAAATAGGAGGAATGTAGCGTTTTACCTACACATGGGAGTAATGTTAGACGTTATGTATCGGCTCCGATGTCTAAGGGCAAGGTTAGTAGTTTCCTCCAGGTCAACCGAAAACGAATATTGGATCTGCACTGCACCGAGTCCTGTCAATATATAGTTGAGAGTTAGATATGTGGTGTTGAAATCATTCAAGTTCATCGGAATGGAAAGCGATTTTAAGCCCACCTTGTGTAAATATGTTACGACAGAAATAATTTTCAGTTTTTCTTTGTAGGCTTTGTCTTATATATGGTTTGACCTCCACAGCAGCGAACCGTCTTAAATGCGGCAAATCCCCTCCGTTGTTGTTGCGCCCGTCAAATAAGGTGCATTGCTGCTATACTGTGCAAATAATACCATTGCCTGCTAAGACTTCCACCTCAGCTAGCTGTACGAATAAGTTCATCCTAAATATAACTTGATTTAGGACCGAAAACCGGCTGAACCAAAACGACGCCCGTAAAATAAACCAAGCTTATCGAGCAACCGGTGATTGGCCAAGAAAACCAACTATCGACGGCGCCTTCTAATCGATGTGTTTGTTTCAGCCTGTAAAAGGACGTAGTCACCGTTACTTCGAGGCAGTTTCACTGTCAAATACGAGTCGGAGAAGCTTTTGGCATGCTGATCATGAGCTGGAAATGTTTTTTTCGTTATGTTCCAGGAAAATGACCTTGGATAATTTTTTCGAACACGAAAACAAATGTCAACTCTGTCTGCCACTGATGCCATCAGCAAGTTCGCTGGAATTTAAATAGTGACTTATCCGGGTTACGTCCTTATACATTTTTACACACTAAAAAAGGGCGACGTGCGTCACTCGCTAACGGATCCGGTACTACTGTTCCCATTAGGCACAACAATCACTGGCACATGACCAGGGGCGTCGCCACGGAATTTTTACTAAGCGACGGACCCTGGACAAATGATGAGGGCAGGCGAATTTTGAGCATTTTGATGTCTCTGAAAACGTTACCCGTGGTACACTTTACCAACACATTTATGTGTGTCCACGGAGGTAATATAGGAAAATGCGAAAAGCTTAGGTCGAATCCTAAAATTTTCAATGGGACGCCCCCTAGTTCACGAACTGGGGGACGCGTTCCCCCACGCTTTCGACGCCCATGCACAAGATATCCGGGTGGCCGCTAGAGTTAGGCCACGGCCAAGGGCACTCCGATCCAATCTGGGACATGTGCGAGGCTTTCCCCACAAGCCCAGGCCAATGCGCTCCCTCGCCACGGTTATCAGTATTTCAACTTTTTATTGGTGATCAAATAGGGTACAGGAGCGTGGGTTTTTTCAATGATTGGGGAGGGGGGCATGTTTAAAACAATGTCAATAGTCAGCATGTTCATAGGACTTTGCTATAACATAAACTGTAATAGCCTTTCTGCATGTCTGTTGAACCGCATAAAACCAATTTAAAGGAAATGTGGCACCTTGGTCGAATCCTGGAAATTAGTGTAATTAGGAGTACTTTTAGCCGAAAATCATGGATTCGTCAATGATTTCTCTGAAAAATGTACAATAAGCTCAATATTTTTTTAATGCGCCTCTAGGGAAAAACTTATCTGCCTGTGGATGATGTCATGATCTGGCAACCACTACCATATTCCATAGGCCTCAAGGGCTTCAATTGGCTGATACTCACCGTGACGTCAGCATATGTCGTCTCACCAACAGCCTGACAACTGTGGCCTGCTGCTTGAAGTACATGAGGGGTACATTTCAGGTAGTTTTTAGCTTTTCTCTACGGAAATTTTGAGTTTCAAGACAACATGATATATACAGTATCGGGTTTTCCGGCATGCTTCACAACTTGGCTATCTCAGTTAAAATCACGTTATAAAGGTGCCAAATTCCCTTTAAAGTCATTGATATAAAGATACAATAATCCAAATGTTTATAAATCACTGCATAGATGTTTGATTTGCGGTCGCCGGGGACCCTCAAATATGTGAATCCTCACCGCTGGGAAAGGGCACTCCTTCGGCATCAAAGGTTTGAAAATCCAAAACTTACGACTATATCATCGCAAATTGACAAGACCCACATCAAGTCTAAAACAACTCGGATTCTCCGGCCAGTACTTTCCGATTCATGATCGGATCGGATCAAAGATCCAATCCGATGCCCAGTCTATGACATACTTTAGTGGCCGCCAAGGATGCTTTCGCTGAAATCCAGGGCCATAATGTTAGCTGATGCATTGAGCTATCCCCGCTGCTCACATATATTTCATTTTTAAACCGGTAGGTGATCATACTGGCTCTTTGAAAACGTGTGTCTTCGATGCTGGACACGAAGACCCAAAAACACACCTGCCAGCCGATAGAAATGTTTTGCACCACTTGATCCCGTTGACTGTTTGAAAAAAACAGCCTGCCTTGACGCTATCCTGAGGCGGGTTTGTCAGCTGTAGAGCAAACACAGCGTTGCAGTCTCCAGATCGATTCGTTTCCATGGTGACAGTGACAAACATGGACGCGGTCGCGGTACACAGCCGGCAGCGGCGGCCACCACTTTAACCGGCACGAGAGGTCACAGGTCCGCGGGCCAACCTGGTCTTCGATTTGTGTGTCTAGTTGCGTCAGTGTTGACAATCCGACGGATGGTGTAGCGTGGCGATCCTGTATCTGCTCGGCTGGTGACCTTGTCATTTGTGGCCGCCAACCACTCCTCGTGACTTCTCCACAGAGCTGGTCTCGTCGCCTCACTCGGTAACGGTTTATTTGCTGTCTTTTGAGCGTGGTGATGCCTTCCTACACAGTCGCCATTTAGCGACACCGGGGCATCAAGTTCGGATATGTTTAGAGGATTGTCAACATTTTAGAGACTCAGTGACACCTCCACGACTTCCAGTTGTCGCCATCACTCATCGATGATCGAAGATCAGCTTATCCTGCCGCAGAACACAATGCGTTCGCCCAAGAAACATTAACCAGTTCACATACTTCAAAGATGTCGACCCGACACCCTCTCTCTGACTCACGGTCGTGCCAGAGAACGAACTCGCAACAACGCCCTGAAATCGGAACAAGCACTCTGGAATATCTCACTGCATCATTCTATGGAGGACACTGTTGAGCGGTCAGTTGCCTGCTGGTGCTGTGTGCCGTCTATGAGTGCTGTGAAGCTAGCTAGTTCGTGACCGGGGTCTTCATGTTCCCGAGACGGGGCAACCACAGCTCAGAGCGACCAACCACAGAGGAGAGACCCCGCCATGACACCTGATACCATCGCTGGCACATCGGTCAGTCACCGGTCATACCATTGAGTCGTACAATACGTCAATCTGCTTGAAGTAAACTATCTCATTTTTCAGGTGTTTTGTATGGAGCAAACGCACTAAAAACGTGTCGATATACCGATCGGCGTTTGTGTTTTAAACCGCAAATTTAGTTTTGTCGAGGGGTGCGGTGTGGGTGGTCGCGTAGCTGTCTGCCGCGCCGACCCGGGTTCAGGCCCGGCGGCTTCCCTGAAAAGGAGCAAGCTGGCTCCCGAGAAACCCTTCCAACAGGGAAAGAGTTGCGACGCCATGACCTGAGTTGTTCGATAAGCCTTTTATTATTATTAGTTTTGTCGAAAAAGTTTTCAGTGCCGCAGTGGTTGAACTATGGAATATTCCGATGTTGAACTATGTAGTTAAACAGAGGGGCGTGCTGCTACCAAAATCTCTGAACCCGCTTTCACTTCTTCTGCTACCTTGTCTAGCTAAAACTGCTTCCACTACTAGCACTACCGTTCTGGTATCGTGAAACTTACACCTGATGATCTGCTATCGCTACTTTTTATTATAAAGCGCGACTAAAGCGCACTGAAACTCAAAAAACTTATTGTTAATTGTTTTTCGACAAACTTCATGATAAAATCACTGTTGAGCTGTATATTACAGACCAAATTAACAATTTTATCGTGAGATATGCGACCGAAATCGTACAACAAAATGTTCATTTAATCTCTTTTTGTTTGTCTTACAAAGAAAAACGCCTTTCAATCTCTGTATCCTAATATTTTTGGTTGTTGGCCCATTTAACACGCACACTTGTTGGAGGGAGAGGCAATGGAGGCCCCCACCTTTTTCTGAGGTAGCTGGGGACCTGTCCAAAGTAAAAAAAGCTAATGTGAAATTTTTGTTGAAAATCGGTCAGACATTTTAGACTTACGGGCTTTCAAAGTCAGACCTGTATTTGCTTAAGTTCGACCAATATGTACCTATATATATGAAGACTATATACATATCGCCTGCACTGGAGGCCGAGTGGTGACGTTATGAAGCAAATAAACGAGATTATATAGCAAGGTCGCCTCATATAAAGTCCAAGGCCAGGGCTTAAGGTCACCTCACATCAGGGGCGCGGATTTTTGGAAATTATTGGGGTGCCCAAATTTGAAAGAACGATAAAAACCACCGTTTAAGAAAGATAACCTAATATAAAGTATGTTTTAGCCTTTCCTCAGGCCTAATGTAATGCGTACAATCAATTCATGGTCATTTAAATGAAGATTAAACAAATTTGAAGCAATTCACACTAATTCGATGTTTGATTGGGGGTGCCCAGGCACTCCCGCAGAGAGATAAATCCACACCCGTCCCACATGAAAGTAAAAGTCAAGGTCAAATGTCAAGGTCATATCAGCGTTTTCGAGGTCCTTGACCCCAGTGCTCCCGGTCAAATTACCTCACCCAAGTATGACGTGTACCTACTATGTTATGACGTCATAGTTAAAAAAAACAATGTAAAGATCAAGGTCAAAGGGTATGGGTCAAGTTTCATTCTAATTTCCCGCCCAACGGTTGCTATGGTGTAAATTCTAGTGAATATATCATGCTGTGACATAGCAGTTCAATGATCTTGAATGACCTTTGACCCCACAATTTCAGTTAACATTTTTTGGAATTTACCACTATGATCATAGACCGTTTTTAGTATGTTCCCGACTATTTTCCTCATTATCACGGAATTTTTAACATGTCCACAGCGCTGTCGATTTGACCTTTATGAACTCGTTTGACCTTAACCTAAGCCAATGAAAGGTGACTATAATGGATATCATAATAGCCCTCACACACCCCAAACGGGTGTTTTAAAATCTTCTTGGTTTTTAGATCTCAGGGCGCCTGTCACCATGGGCGCCGAGAGCGGGGGACGGGGGACGTCCCCCAAAAGTTTTGGTCCATCGTCATTAATGCTGTCAGGTACCGAATATGCTCAAAATTCGCCTCCCCGGTCAGCACCAGCCCTGGTCCGTCCCCCCTGTAAACATTCCGTGGCGGCGTCCCTGCCTGTCACTCCAGTGCGAGTGTTGACAGGCTGCCAGGAGCAATCGCAGTTTTGAACCCTTTTTAGTTCGCTACCCGCTACTCCACTACTTCTTGGCTAGAGAAACCACTAACTAACGTTACTCTGCAACCTTTCGAACAGTCCGAAAGAAGCAGAGCTGCCAACAGCCGGCTCTGCATTAAAAAAATCATTCCTTTGAATCGATGTTAATGAAACTACGTTTGTGGAGTCTTATTCTTGCAGGTCGTTTTAAGCTTGAAGGGAGATGACTTTATTTTGTCAGTATGGCAGGTATCGATCGGCGCCAGCGTCTAACTCCCTGGCCTGCGCGGCGCTGCAGGGGCACGCGCCATGCTGCGCTTCCACCAAGTCCATGGCTCACACGTGGTGCTGGAGAACGAGGCTACCGTCGCCACGCGCCACTCCGGATTCTGCAATGGCCTCACATTCAGGTTAGACATTCAGACGCTCAGTTCACCGGGTGAGATCAGCGTTCACACAGGGTGTCTACCAGTGTGGGGAGTGCCGGCATCTCCTCTGGCTTTGACAGTGAGAGGACTGTTCAAACCCCAACACCGTCTAGAACATCACAACCATTACAGATGCGTTATTTCCATTAGGGCAATCTTACCGTGGCGACCCATCGCGCGGTGGAAACCCCGTGCTGCCGGCAAACCCCTGCCGAACGGATCTGTGGCCTGGAGATGACGGAGCGGCTGCCTCACCCTGTTCTGTGTCGGTGACGCCGGCAGCGCGGCCCCGCTGGTGCGCGGCGAGCAGTACCACCTGCGGGTACGTCAGGTGTCCGACTGGAACGGCGCCCTGCGGGTGGGCGTGACCTGGCACGACCCGACCACGCTGACCTCACTGCCGCGCTACTCCTTCCCGGACCTGGTCCGGCGGCCCGGCTTCTGGGTCCGCACCGTGCGGGAGCACCACCTCAACGACGGCGCCAGGTGAGCGCTGTACCCGGCGCAGGGTCAGGTGAGCGGTGTACCCGGCTCAGGGTCAGGTGAGCGGTGTACCCGGCTCAGGGGCTTTCCGGGCGGTAGCTGGCTAATGTGCAGAAACAGTGGTATTCTTTCTTCTCTTTTTAAATGTACCTGCTGAGTAATTTAATAAAAGGCTCAGAAGTGGTCCACTTGTCGCACCAGGCAGGACTTCATATCGTCAAACGGGCGCCATGGTGGATGATTCAAGTCTATATTTCGATATGCACACTTTGGAAAAATTAATGCGCTAATACGCCAAAGTCATTCACTCGGTTAACACCCGGTGAGCCTCCGAGTCACCTTCGCCCTGGTGGGGTGAAGGTTAAACGCCCCCACCGGGGCGAGGGTTAAACCCTGCCCCAATTAATTTAGCTTGCACTCTTCTTTATTTGGCCTTTATGTGAATCTCTGATTTTAAGGTAAAACAGCGGCTGGTTGACTGGTTTCAGAGTTCACTTCTGGCTAACGGCAGAGGGGCAGCTGCACGTGTGCGTGCGCCACCAGCAGGTGGCACTCATCAGCACAGGAGTGCCTCCCGAGAGGTCTCTGTGGGCACTCATCGACATCTACGGCAACACACAGTCGGTCCAGGCCACTTGCGATGGTAAGTGCCTGCTTATTATTTCATTTGTTTTTACTGCACATGATAAGACAATAGAGCTGGGGATTGAAAGTTTTGAGAACACGGTATTTGTTGTTATCCTTCGAAAGCAAGTATCAATCAGAAGTCAGAGCATCTCACGAGATCAGGACAGTGATGTGCAACCAAATCTCAGCATCTAACACGTATTCGAACGTCCTCCTCGCTTCTTGCGTTTCTTTAGTTAGGTTTAAGCCTATTTTCGTGAAACATTGGTAGATAATATGTATCGTCTGGGTGTCAACCAGCGTATCGCTCCCGGCTGTTGAGATTTCTTTTTATAATTGTTTTACAGACAGATTGAAACCTACATAATTTTGTTCTAACGAGACCCTGTTCTCCGTAGAGGAGGCGCCTCTGGAGATTGTCGCACGTGGGAAGGAGGCTCGTGACCTGTACAGGCGCGCCCGCGCCTCCGGCACGGTGGCGGTGTACCGCAGTCGTCTGGTGTTGGTCGGCGCAGCGGGGTGAGTCCAGTTCTACCGGATAAGTCCCGACTCAGGGCGTGGTAGGCACATGCGGTGGAACGGAGGGGACACCAGGGCAACGCCCCCTCCCCCTCCTCTCTAAAGGCGATCCAGAATTAATGTTTGGGGCTAACCCAGGCAAAGTAACGAGCAACGACCTTCAGTAACGGCCCGTAACGGTAATCGGAGTACGCGGCCCTGCATTCAGGCCATGTAAACAAAAAGAAAAATGTTCCTAATTATGTAACTATGTCTACCAAAGTCCTTATACTTCTCAATCGTTAGGACATTTTTATATCACATATTTTGTTTTAAATTTCTGGCGGTGCCTAGCTTTTGTTTGAAATAGTTTTTATTATGCGATGATGCAACTGTAGTGCCACGATACCACGTTTCCCTGCAACGTTTTAGATGAAGGAAGACGCATCATGGGTTACTTTTGTGCTGGCCGTTTGCTTCAGCGTGGGGAAGACATGGGTGCGACACCTGCTTCTGGGCACTTCGGAGGAGGCGCCTGCACCTACAGCCGGTCTGGACACCTCGGGCCTGTTCACCTTCCCCGTGGAGGACCCCTCGAACTGGACGAGCAGCGAGACCGCCAGGCCCAGCAGTGGGGTACGCTCGGCAGCGCAAAGAGGTGAGTATTCAGCAACTTTTGAGGATGGGAAACGGTGAAAAGAATATTCCTATATCTCCAGTGATTCCCCAGAACCCCCTTTTCTTTCATTCACAGGGATAATAGCACTGAATATATGAGGCAAACAGAATTTTGAGTACTCGATGACATAGCGAATTGTTTTTTTCTCGACGCTTATCTTGTGCCTTGTGATAAGTACTGCACGGAAATCCTGGTGAAAAACGCAAGCATTCCGGCTCGCCTGAACGATGAAAGCACGAAATGTGAAGGACCAAAGAACATACATACACGCTGACCACGAATGTGTCACATACATACACATACACGCTGACCACGAAGTCCACGTCACATAGTCACATAGTCACATACACGCTGACCACGAAAATGTTGAAACGTGATATCACAGCTGTTCATGCAACTCCTGGGGGTTAACGGCGCACATGGGGGGTTTTTTTTTTTTTTTTTTATGTGCTAATATTGTTGGTAGGAATTACGGGGATCAGACCATGCCTTATTCAGGGGAACTGCTGGGGCTTGAACACGAGATACTTGCCTCAGTGACGGGCGTCCAGCTCTCCTAACCGCAAGCTCACAACTCTGGGTGGTGTGGTTGCATCATCTAGTCTGAAAGTAATACTATTACAGAGCATACAACCATCAGAAAGTCCGGAGAGCTGCGGTGTTTTTAGAGCTCCGTGTCTCCGTGGCAGACCCGGACGAAATCGAGGAGGAGTACCAGGCGGCGATCGCGCGTAACGTGGTGCGGGAGCTGCTGTCGGAGCGCAAGTCGCGCGAGATGGCGCGGCGGCAGACGCGCGCCTCGCACCGTTCCTTCTCCAGCACGTTCCGTGTCAACCTCAGTCGCAGCAGCCTCAACAAGGTCGTGCCCAAGAAGGAGCAGGCCGAGGTACGCAGACAGGGTCGGGTCTCACAGGTTTAACAGTGGCTTTGCTGTGCAGAGTATCGGACTGATAATCTTTTTGCATGCCCAAAAAATATGTAGGGTAGAGTGGGGTAAGACGCATACGTTAAGGGAGAATTCGTCTGTACCGATCCTGCCAGGACGGAATCACTTTATTTTTCTCCGTTAAGTTCTTTCATCGTTTGTCTACTCTCAGATAGAAATTTGTTATTCTGACACGATGTAAAGTGTGCGAAATTTATTTTTTCTTGAGACCATAAAGGCGTTTTACCCCGATAGCGGGGTAAAACGCCCAAGCCCCGGATTAAAAGGCCGTCATAAACTCCCAGCGTACATTGTACCTTTTATTTCACGTGAACAAATAGGAATATCATTATACTTACGTTGTAAGACAATTTAGTGACAAAGTTGGTAGGGTAAGGACATTCACATCGCATATAGTACAATCGCAACTTTAAGGCAGCTTGTTTTTAGGTCCGAGATACAAAAAGCAACAAATGTTTGCTGAAAAATAACGGAGTTTACTGGGCGCGTCCAATCATGCCCAGGACCGGACCAGAAAGGCCGCTACCAGAAAAAATATTAGATGGAGGCTACAGTTCTTACATCAACCTGGACATAGTAGTAGGCGTCTTACCCAGGTGGGCGCGTTACCCCACTCTACCCTAATTAATTGTAACATATAAGCTGAAAAAACGGGACTTATTTAAACTTGTCTTAAAAAGTAGACAACCGGACGAATATTCAGGGAGGTCCCGTTTTCATTTGTCATAACAAAGTTCGTGGTGCAGAAATAAATAAATAATGATAGACGGAAACCCAAAAAACAGGAACGATTATAGCGACTTTCTTGTAACTGTGATAGCATCATTGTAAGGTATTCTTGCCTTGTCTTATAAAAAAACTTCTACATTTCCACGATTAAAGAAAACACTGGAGACGTGCTGCACAGGTGACGGACGAGGGAGCGATGAAGGAGCTGCCGCCGGAGATCGTGAGGCTGGTGGAGGAGATGCTGACCGAGTCGCCGGACACCAGCCGGGAGCGCGAGGCACCGGCCGACTCTCGCAAAACTCAACAGGTGAAATATGCACCTGGGACTACGAGGTCCAGAAGCTGGGGGCTTCCATAATAAGATAATTGATCCGTTATTGATATTGAATTGATTATTGTTGATGAATTGTTATTGATTGATAAATTACGTTTTCTCTTGGGCAACGTCAGAGTTCCGGCACTTACATGCGTGACCGGTCCTACACTGGTTTTTCGCACCGCGTTGCTGAAAAATATCCGATTGGATTGTTTGTCTGATAATTAATGGTTTCGAAAAATAGCCATGGGTAGGTAATGAGGCAAGTAGTGAATCGCTAATTCGAGGTACACGTAACAGTATCAAAATGTAGCGAAACATCTGGCCAAAATGCATTTCAAAACAGTAGATTTCCCGCTCTTTTGCGCTCACAACACCTGGACCCGTAGCCTTGTGTCGATTTCGCGGTTAATTATTTCGTGCCTCATACGCCATCATGACGCGAAGATTTCATTTGTTGATAAGCGGGAGATCCGTGCCCTGAAGCTTGAAAGAAGTACTAAGGGAGAGAATCGGAAAATAATTTGGGCTTTGACACCGCGATGGCATAGTCATCATCTAATAACTGAGTGGGCGTGGCCTAACTTCATTTTTGAAAGCTGCTAACATCCTCTATTTTAAAGCTGCTGTAATTACTGACAGAGGATCGGCTGATCGGTGATGAGATTAGCATGTACCATTTGAAAATGGTCGTAAATAGCTGAGAAAAGCTGAACAAGCGATAGTACCTATTGCCCTTTGGAAACCGAATAATTAAATGTCATGAAATCTTTAGAAATATACATTTTTAGGTTCAAAATACACAACCACATCTATTTCTGTCACCAACATCCGCACTGGAGTTGGAAAATTTGGTATTTGATTTGGTTTTGGTTTTTAATTTGGTTGCCATATCACCCATCTGCCGTTCTTTCTGAAAATGGATACCAGTGGTCTGATTTGGTAAGGAAAATTAGCGGACCCGATACACCAACACTAGTTTTGAGTTTCTTTTGTTTTTCCCCTTGCTTGCTGTAGCAAAGGGTATGCTTTTGAGTATACTCTCTCTTACCTTGCATGTTTGCCTTAGGACTGTCACAGAGATACGTACACAGGTGCTGACATAACCTCTGTCGACGTTCTTTTGCTGAAGCATTGGCCTCCAATCATTTGCACCACCACCTTAGTTGTGTCTAACCGCAGTGCAAGTGTGACCGTCTCGCTGTTCGTGACTTCGCCGGCCGGGGCAGGTCTCTGTCAACATCTGGGACTGGAGCGGCGACCCCGAGTACGAGTCTGTTCAACTTCCGCTTCTAGGCTACCGCGGAGTCTACCTGCTTCCCTTCGACGTCTCGCAGCCTTTGGACTCTCCGGCGGTGGTGACCTCCTGGCGGGAAGGAAAGGTTAGCAGAGGGAGGCGATGTAGCTAGAATCGAGAAGAGCCAGGATTTATGATTTATTTTGGCGCACTTGCCTGGGCTTAGCAACAGAGCTTCAACAATCGGTATGATTATTTGTTGAAACCAGCTTTGTTTCTGGTCATTTTTATGGCCCTGATAAAAATATAGCATTGTAATGTCTCGTTAAAATGAAAAAAATTTCAACAGCTCTGGTATAAATTCAGCCACCATTATGACATTCTTGTGTCCGATATTTTGGTGAGAGTCATTGAGGCGTATAATAAAACCCGCGTCATCTAAACACGTACCCCGCTGGGGGGCGAAATTCGCCCCTCTCCCTCCTGGTTCTCCCCTGCTAATGCAAAAACGAAGAGACACAGAGAAACAAAACTTGCAGTACCTTATCCCTGAATAATTTTACGCATGTAAAAAAATATTTTAGGTCAGGACACATCAGGTCAAGGAGCTATCGAAGGTCAAGTGACCCGACCTCAAAACCTAAAATCACGAGTTTAAAGCAGCGCCTAGGGAACATCTGCCAACCGATCAGTTTCAAACTTTCACAACATGATGAGGTCATTAGGGTCTACAAATCTGTTATCTCGGCATTTTTGTATTGCTGACCTAAGGTGGGGTCAATTTTTGGTCACCCCATTATAAGTCTATGGTGAAAAATTGAAATGGCTCGTTTTTAGTAAATACTGACAGATAAAGCTGAAAACCCTCACACTGTGTATTCTTACCATTATCTTGACCATAAAGTTGAGTTTTTGACCGTCTGACCTCTCAAAGATCATGTCAGGTCACAGGAGTATATAGTGATTGTTTTTTATATATGAATTTTGTCCAAGTTGTTCTCAGTTCGACTGTTGGAGTCGGAGTCTCACTAAAGTCATCAAGGGACTTGTCGCGGAGACCCCGACCCCACCCCCGAACGAGCAACCCCAAAATGAAGGGTTGATTTAGAAGCCAAAGTTTAACTCCCACAAAGCACAGGGACTGCCGCCCCGCTCAGGTCATCCTCTCACCAGTCAGTTGCCAGCCGACCTGTACGTCGGGTAAACTATTGAGTGCCGGAGCGTCTCAGGGGAACCAATAACTTATAAATTGCCAATAACTTCTTACTGAATTGAGATACAGCCCTATTTTGCTTGCATTGTGCTTATATTGTCACGGGGAGTCGATTGATATGCAACATGACCATACCAGGTCACCGTGTGGCCCTAACATAGCTCGATGTAAGGTCATTTTCACAAATTGACCTAGCTAGGTCATATTATACATCATTCGCTTCCCCACAAAAAGAGGAATCCAATGATGCATACATATTTGATCTAGCTCTACTGAGTAAATATCTAGAGGGGAAACGTACCCTGCCCTGTTGTAAGCCTATGGAACCTTCTTTGACCTATGCTGGCCTCAATATTGACCTGACATGGAAATACTTCTTACAAATTCGCTTCATCTTGTCAAGAGCTTTCGAACTCCCTCCGTAACTTTCCTTTGCTTTCTAGGAAATGAGATACGAGGGGGCGAAATTGCCCCCAGCGGGGTGCGTCATGCCAGGCGCGGCGCGTATGTTAAGAAGACGGGAGACCTCACTATGGATCGGACCATACCCGGCTAACCCGGGACGCCGTGCGTGGGCGGCAGAGCTCTGAGACGACGCTGCCGGAGACCCGGCTGGAGAGGTTGCTGTACACGCTGCAGCTGGTGCACGCCGCGGCCACAGCTGCGGCAGGACCCTACCTGGGCGGCGTCGCCTCCGACACCGGCACCACCCCGCCGGCCGTGCTGATGCTGGCGGTGTGGGACGACCTGGTCCCTCCCCGGAGCCTCAGGTTAGACCCCGCGCGTCCGGTCGCTCAGCCCACAGCGACGACAGGTGCAGGAGGATTCTCAGATACTGAACAATAGCCTCAACTGACTCAGCTCCCAGTGTGGTTTTGAAAATTGCAATTTCTGATAAAGTAGCTAAAAATACTGATTGGGCTGAGATTCAAAGTTAGTCCAGGAGGTCTCACCAAGGCAATACCTGCTTTTTTCTCCCGTGAGCGGCTAATATAGATCAGCATCTTATATTATGGGTCGGAGATGCGTGCCCCAGTAGTAGAGCCTCTGACTCTTGATACACAGGTCCTGATTTCACCAGGGGGTGCTCTGAATAAGTATAACCTGATCCCCAAATCCTAACAGGATGAAGAACGACTACGTCGTATAACCTTGGTAGTTGGTACGTCGTAACACATTACTAATTGTTATGTATGTTCCTGCCGAACGGTCCTGCCCGACACGACCTTTTATCGTCTGAGACAGCATGCCTGTTACTGCTCTGCTTAATATAATTTTTCAATGGCCTCCTCGAGGTATTTACGGCGCCTCGGCACGGTGTCAATTCTCTGGAAGGTCGCGCAAACATATCCGTCGATATCTAGGGCAGTGATATTCAGGCCTCACGGCGTGAAGGCCTTTTTGGATAGGATCGTCTTTACGCTTAGCACTGATAGGGTAAATCAGTAATGGAATCATCTCCCTTTCGGAAGTGGCTCGGAAGACGGGAAAACCGCTAGCAACCCTTTTCCAGAGAATCCGTCCTGAGCGTAAGTTACTCAAGCTATGGAATTGAGCCTTAGCCGCAGGGCCTCCTAAAGCATCTCGAAGACGCGGTACCTTAAATCTTACAATTTTAAAGTTCCCTTCTTAATACCGCATTCATTCAAGTCCAGACAGATGGTTTTAATATCAGATAACAACCTGGTATTTGATTTTTTCTGAGTAGCCCGAGTCGCTGTCAAGACAACATATTTGCTTGACTTGTTGATACACATAAATTTTCTGAAGATCGTAAAGAGTTCAGATATCCTACTGAGCAGTTGCAACAGTCTTATAATCAACAGCTATGGGAGGGCGGTGCAGACCGTGTCTCTGCTGCGGGAGGGTGGTGTAGACCGTATCTCTGCGCTGAAGGGTGGTGTAGACCGTGACTCTGCCGCGGGAGGGTGGTGTAAACTGTGTCTCTGCTGCGGGAGGGTAGTGTAGACCGTGTCTCTACCGCTGGAGGGTGGTGAAGACCGTGTTCTGCTGGGAGGGTGGTGTAGACCGTGTCTCTGACGTCAGTGGTGCCTGGCCTGCCGTGCAGCTGCAGCACGCTCGTCAGCAGCTGCGGGAGGCGCTGGAGTCGCGGCTGTGCGGCCGGCACGTTCACGGCCAGATCCTGTCGCTGAGTCTGCGCTCGCCGGACGCCGGGCAGCTGCGGCAGCTGCGGGGCTGCCTGGGCCGGCTGGTGCTGTCACAGGCTCACGTGGGGGAGAACGTGCCGGTGCGCTGGCTGAGGCTGGAGGAGGAGCTGGCGCGCCGCGTCACCGCTGGACTGGTGGTCGCCACAGCTGCTGAGGTTAGGCATCCGCCCCCTCACGTGCTGGTCCTCTGACAGTCACTTCCAGGGCCAAGGGGACGAGCTTTGTAGATAGTAGAAAATTGAGAGCTTCAAGTACTCTCCTTCCAGTCAACGTCATAAGTTCATAGGCATATGAGACTGGACTGGAGGACGTGTGGACGCCTTTTAGTTCCATATGTCGTAACCTGTGGTAGACCCTTTGTTGTATTTACCCATTTTGAGCACGATGGTAGTTATATAATGCTGAGCTTTGCGAAATAGAGCTCAGCTTCGTTGAAAAGACACACTGACAATGCGAATCGTTTCACGTATAACGTAGCAAGAAGCATATCAGGTAAGTACAACCATTCCATTCCATGAATCATTCGTATTATGTAGCAGCTATTAGAGGCCTCAAACCCAATCCCTAGGAACAAAATTATCAGCTTAAGCTGAACCATGGCATCCGTGCTTTTCTCTACAGATAGAGACGATTGCGACGGAGCAGGAGGTGGTGGGTCAAGAGCTGGTTACCTTCCTGCAGTTCTACCACGACCAGGGCAGCTTGCTCTGCCACGGCCAGGGCGGCGGCCAACTGGTGCTTCTGTCGCCGCAGTGGCTCGTCCAGCTCTTCACAGACGCCATCAGCGCCAAACGAGACAACTTCCAGGTGGGTGGCCTGCTTTTTGAATATCCGAGGACTGTTATAGAGACATTGAATGTATTTTTGTCAGCCACTGCGCAGTCAATAGTAACTGATCACCAAATGCAATACCAACTGACCGAGCATGGCACTTTTTTACTCTAGCATAGTCGGTCAAAATTGGCTGGCACCGTTGGTCGGTGGTGTTATTTGAGCTCTCTTTTGGGTCAGGATTCCGCTCTAAAGCCAGACATCCGAAAAAAATCAACTTACGTTTAAAAATGTCTTTGAGACGAAACGTATGTATCACAGTCTCTTTTTATGTGTCAAAATGTACAGCCAGTTCCATACTGATTGGTAGGTATTAGGCCGCGGTCGTTTTTGCGAAATATCTCTCAAGCGATGTTTCCTGCCGACACCGTTGTTGCCTCACTTGCTGCGTTTTATCTGGATGCATGAACTGACGTGCAGAAATAATTCATCGGATCCAAAATTCGGAAGTAATTGAGAAAAGACACAGAAAATCAGCGGGACCGGTGAAAACAGCTTTTTGTCCATCATTTTCCAAATTGACGTCTAATCCAGTTCCCAGCGGCCCACACTTAAAGAGCTCGTCAAAATATACATTACTAGAGAGGCAACATTTTGTGAGAAGTGCAATCGCTTTTAAGATACTTCTTAAAGCAACTGACACTAATACCTACCAATCAGTGTGGAACCGGCTGTACATACCATCACCCGCAGACTGGCGGATTTCGATCCATCGTTTGAGCCGTGCTGCCCCGGTGTGCGTCAGGTGGCGCCGGGCAGCTGGGGACAGCTGGAGCAGCAGGGCGTGGTCCAGGCTGGCCTTCTGACGCAGCACTGGGATGACGTCACCAGCGATACAGTGGCCATCGGCGTTCTGCAACGGCTTGGGATCGTCTGTCCGCTCCTTCCCCGCAGGGTCTCTACGGTAATGCCCTATGTCCCCTTCATGAGTTGTACCTGGCCACTTCGTGAATGGCTCGCCAGTAACCGTGTCGATTACAGGCACGGTGTTCACTGTAACCTTACAGTACATCCATCCGATGTTCCGGGTAGTCACGCACCGGATTTCTGGGAGCTAATATGGCATCGATGGGTATTCGTTTAGCATGGGAGATTTATGTTTTGTTAGTGGTTGGGTCGTGTCGCTGTGGTGGTGCCTTTGTGTTAACGCCGTTACAGTTCATGCACCGATGCTACTCCCGCCGCACTTTGAACGATGCCAATACTGTGTGCCTTGAGATAGAACTCAGCTTCCAGAGGTATACGCCGAGCCACCCAACCCTTCTGTTACACGTCACGTGACAGTGGTGGGTGGCAGAGTTAGATTCAGGACTTCTGATTTAGAGGACACTTGGACGGGAGGTGCGCCCATTCGGACAAGAGGGATACGAGCTATCAGCAGGACCTGTCAGGGAATAGCGAGTCGCAGAAAGGTCGAGCCCCAGATATTTGATGTGGGGAGAGGGGCACCTGCCCCCTCGTCCTCTGGATCCGCATCCGGAGGGTGACGTGACATTGTCCTGCTCAGAGCTGGCCGACAGCGCCGCTCTGCCCCGAATGCTGCTGCTTCCCAGCTTGATGGCCACAACCCCGGAGAAAACCGCCAGTTCCACCGAGGCGTCCTCAGCCGCGCTCACATTCTACCTGGACTTCAACGACTGTCTTCCGGGTGAGTGTGGCGTGTGAAGTGAGCTTTGGTGACGGGTATGGAAATACCCGCAGTCAAACTTAATGGCATCGAAAATACTAAACACAGTTTACAGCCACAGGTCGGATCTGACGTCTCATAAAAATACACCAGGAGTCCACCTGCTGTCACCGCACCGGTGTAGTCTGTTCTTTGTCTGACGCACTTCGTGGGTCTGCTCGATGAACCAGTATCTGTGCCACTCTAGTTTGAGTTGTCCTCCGATCGTATACTGTGTATCGTCCGCCCGCGGTGTTGCTACCCCGAGGACGGGCTAACGTGGCGCTGGCGGCGGCTGCTGGGCAGTCAGCGTGTTCCACCAGCTGCTGGTGAGGATGGCCGACTGGAGTCAGACCAGCTCGCACCGGCCGCCGGCGGTGGCGCCACTGCGGGCTCAGCTCTTCGTGGACTCCTCTCACGAGCTGCTCCTGGCCGCCGGCTGCCCGCAGCCCCACTGGGTGCAGGTGAGACGCCCCGCAGAAGGAGCGGCGTTCTTGTACGACGTGTTCTCGCGATTGGTTTTAAGGAATTATTTATGCTGTGAGTCCGGCAAGTGGCAAACATGTGTGAGGATTTACACTTCGAATGTCTTCTGTCACAATACCCTACGGTATTTTTTTCAGGAATTAAACATGAGTATCTGATTTCACCAATCACAGAGCCTCATGATACATCAGTTTTCGCGATATATCGCGTTATACGCAGAAAATGTGTGTTATATAAAACGGCTAAAACGATGATTTACAGATAATGTGATGACGATAGGTCATCCTCCTAACCTCGTGAACATGACAACATCCAAGTCTTTCGGCTGGGGCCATTCTGCAAGTCGATTTTTCACTAATGCTATAGCAACTGTCGCTGCTGTTCGCCTTGAAGCCAATGCTACAGACGCCTCTGACCACCAGGTGACCATCTCGCGGATGGCTGCTGCCGTGGAGGAGGAGATTGAGTCCTACCCTGCTCTGCCCGACTCACCGGACGGACCCAGCCCAGATGTCTGCTGGGAGGTAACACCAGTCACGGGTCAAGGCTGAGAAGCTATCTGTAGGTCACGGGGTGTGTAGTGTATAGCGTGTAGTACACCATTTATTTACCTGGCAATACCAGACGCACCATAGAATGCGGACATGAAGACCAGGAACACTAGCCTGGACTCGCGTGGCCTGGATAGCTCAAAGCCACGAGGCTTTGAGCCCATGGAAGTGTTCGAAGGACCCTTTTTACGTAAGGGGACTCTTGTAGGAAAATGGCGGATAAACACTTCGCGCAGTCCAACTCGATACCTATTCGACCCCACACTAAAAGCCACGGCGCCTAAATCTGATTTATTGAATGATTTTGATGACGCAAAATTCGACTACGAAACCAGAAGCTCAGTTCACCAGTACTTCCTGCTGGAAACAGTGCCGAACTTTCCATAATCCCGATCTCGGCGTCATCGGCAGAGCCGGGCGTTCTGACCGCCTCAGTGCCCTGTCAGCCCCGCTGTGCGCCGGCGACAGGTGCGGCGGCGGCTGGACCGGACCCTGGCCGAGGTGCGGGCCGGGCTGTGCCGGCGGCTGCAGTGGCGGTTCCTGGTGGCGTGTCCGTGCGGACGGCCGTGCTCAGCTCACGGCGCCGCCGAGTGTGCGCGGCCGGCCTGCCTGCACACGCTGCCGCTGAGCCGATGCCTGGACGGCGGCGGCGTGCTGTGTCACTACCGACCGGTACCTGTGGACGCCATCAGCCGGCTCTTCCAGCGCAGTCAGCCGCCCGACGTTACAGGTAGGATCCGACTCAGCGCTCACTGTTCCAGCGAGTCAGCTGATGTCACAGGTAGGATCCGACTCAGACTCACTGTTCCAGCGAAGTCAGCTGATGTCACGGGTAGGATCCGACTCAGCACGCACCAGTGCCTGTCCTGAGAACCATACCCCGAGAACCCCATGCAACGAGAACCCCGAGAACCACAAGGCCTGGTTACAAGGTTTTTGGAACAGTTTGACACCCGCGCCGCCTGTAGGCGCCCAGGCCCTTGACTACCTCACGGCCAAGAAAGACGAAATGCAATCCGGGTCGCCCCCTCCCATTTCCTCCAGCAATCAAGCGCAGGACCTTCAAAGCTTTAGTTCTTGACCCAAATTTGACCCAGATTAGAAGCTTGAACCTGGATTCAAATCCAAAGCTGGAGTCTGGATATTCGCTCTGTTGAGTATCGCATTACGTTTACTTCCAGCACTTGTAATTTAACGGAGAATGGGTTATTCATTTGTGCGTTCGTATCCCGCTGACGCGGTACCGGTAAACTGGTCCCCAGCTGGCGTTGACGCGCGCTGCCGTCTTCCGACAGAGACTCCTCTGCTGGACCCTGTGCTGCCGCTCTACAGCATGAGGCGGGGGCGGCCCCTCACCGCCTCCGGCGCTCCCACGTGGCTGAAGCAGACGGCCAAGCTGCTGAACGCCGGCGCGCCCGGCTCCGACTGGCAGGCGGTGGCCAAGCAGCTGGGTGAGGCTCAAGAGGGGGTGGGTGTGGTGTCCAGGCCTGGGGAGGGTATCTGAGGTAGTTGAAAGCATAAGGAATGAGGCTGCGTGAATATGAGTCATAATAGTATCACTTAAAGTTCAAGTTATGCCCACGGGAAGCTCCAAAACAACGAAACTAACTTGGGTACAATGGTACAAACCAAAACAACTTGGTAATGGTAAAAATTAAAACAAAAATTCAATGAGAAAATCAGACGCAGAAGTAGTGCTCAGTCCAATAATAAATCAGCAACTTCAAAACAGACTAGCCTACTTTAAACCACTGACTATAACCTCCGAACACCCGCGGTCTCGCTGACCTCGCCTCATCTTCGCCAGGGTACCGCGAACACAAGGTGTCCCAGTTCGACGACAGCCTGGACCCGGGCCTGGCGTTGCTCGGCGACTGGCTGATGGCATCCGGCAACAGCAGTCTGAGTCTGGAGCTGCTGCAGGCGGCGCTGGCCGGACTGGGGAGACACGACGTCTGCGCCGTCCTCCGAGACGCCAACAGTGAGCGGGGTCGGGAGCGCAGAGGAAACGGTGTCAGGCAGGATGAAGGGGGCTGATGATTGTGTGGTAACGGTGTCAGCTGGTGCGGCGCTGTCTTTGGATAGCGCTGCGTTAGCCGCCGTATTAGTTCGTCAGCATCCGGTCTAGAATGACGCTCTCTAGTCTTAGGTATCCCGTCTGACACTCACTAGTCTGACACTCACTCGCCTTACGACCTCTTACCTGGCGCCCTCTCTTGTGACACTATCTCGTAAGGCGTTATCCTTTCCGACACTTCATCCCGCATGATGCTATCTCGTCTAACGCCGTCCCGTCTAACCTGCTTCCGTCCGCCACTTTCTTATCTTACAGCTTCGTCGTCTGACTCTCTTGTGTCTAACGCTCGCTCGTCTAACGCTCTCCTGTCTCACACTCTCTTTTTGGCGCTCTTCCGTCTGATGCTGCCCCGTCTGATGCTTCCTAGTTTTACGGCCCTCCCATCTGATATTTTCTAGTGTTACGACCTCCCACCTGAAGCTACTTTCTCTGAGGGCCTCTTGTCTGGCAATCTCTCGTCAGACGCTATCCCTTCTGGGGCTCTCAAGGCTTATGCTTTCCCGTCCAACGCCGTCCCGTCTGACAGTCTTCCGTATGATGCTTTCTAGTCTGACGCTCTCCTGTCTGACGCTCTCTCGTCTGAATCCCTCCTGTCTGACGCTCTCTCGTCTGACTCCTTCCTGTCTGAAGCTCTCTCCTCAGACGTCCCCTCTGACGTCCCTCTCGTCTGAAGCTCCCCGTCTGACCTCCCCTCTGACGCTCTCTCGTCAGACCTCCCCGTCTGACGTCCTCCCGTGCGGCAGGGCCGGAGCAGCCGCCGCCTGTGTTCGTCAGTTACCAGTGGCAGCAGCAGGAGGCGGCGGGGCGGCTGCGGACCCGGCTGGAGCGGGCCGGCCTACGCTGCTGGATGGATGTGGGCCAGCTGGGCGGGAGGAGAGCTGCTCTGCGAGAAAATCTACCAGGGCATCAGCGGCGCCAAGGTGACATCAGCACCCATGGGCGCCAAAAGCGGGGGGACGGGGGACGTATCCCCTGTTGGCCAACCAGGGGGACGTCCCCAAAGTTTTTGGGTCAATGGTCATTAATGCTGTCAGTTACCGAATATGCTCAAAATTCGCCTCCCCGGTCAGCACCAGCCCGGGTCTGTCCCCTGCGAAAATTCCGTGGCGGCACCCTGTCAGCACCTGATGAATATCAATAACAAAATCGTCATTATGAACCAGCATATGTGATGGAAAAGCCTCCGCGCGAGGCGGGTTTAGTTACAGCCCCATTTGCAGTTGCAGGTGAGCCTGGTGCCGGTGACCCGTGTGACCCCAGGGCTCGTCCGACAGGTGTTTGTGGCCTGTCTCAGCGCCGGCTACCTCAACTCGCAGATGTGTGTGCGGGAAGCTCACCTAGCTGACCTTCTGAGGCTGCCCATTGTTCCGGTGCTGCTCGAGCCACTGTCCTGGCCGCCCGCCGGCTCACTCGCCCTCGTCTTCTCACAGCTCATCTACATCGACTTCGCTGGTGAGTTGTTGTGGAGTTCATACGCCTAAAGACTAGTGGCGCCAATGGCGCCAATGGGGTGAATGGGTTGTGAGCGATTATGGTGTATGGTGTAATGTGTTTTCCGCAGCTGGAGCCGAACATGTCAAGGAGGATCAGCCGTTTTTCGTTGAGTGACGCAATGACAACAAATGGAAGTTTTACAGCTGTATCTAGCATGTTTTTGGATATCTCCTTGGAAGTTCTCAGAGCCTGGAGATTATAAAATTATGGGAGGCGTTGGACTTCTTCCAGAGTAAATCACCGAAGCTTTCGATTGAAATTTACCATGCTTTGTCGGCACTGGTCTCGGACAAACCCACTGTTGCACAGCATTAACTGGTATGTTGAATGCTTTACTCAGGCGTGGGCTCGCACGGCGGCAGCGGTCGGGCGGTGGACTGGACACGCCGCGCCGACGAGCTGGTCCACCAGGTGGCGTCCCTGCTGCCCACCGAGCTGCGGCAGCTCAACACCGTGCTGGCTCCCGCGCCGCCCACAGAGGTGAGCTGTCTCAGCCATCCTCACCCACCTAGGGAGCAGCCGCCGCCGCCGCCACACCCCGTCACGTGATTGCGGGCTAAATCTATTTAAACTAAGCCAGACATCAATTTGTACTGATTAATATTTCGCAGTGATATTTGGTTAACTTTACAACATTAGGAGAATCAGATAAGCCCTAAGCGGTTCAATGCACGAAAATATTAACCGCAAGCACTGACATTTCCATCGGTATTGACAATGCTACGTCTGACGCTCGCGGTACGCTGACCCGGTTGTCAGGTCAGTGACACGGGCACGGGCGGCTCAGCCCTGAGCTCGCCGCTGGGGTCGCCGGTCGCCGGACCCGAGGTCGGCCATCAGGCGCGCTGGCAGCGTCTCGAGCCCGCACGGACATCCCCGCAGCCTCCCACCAGACGCACCCTGGCCCGGCGTCTGCGTGCGGCCGCCGCCGGCTGCTGCACCTGCCATCTGTAGTCGACCCGGGGAACTAGCCGCGGAGATGGCCGCTTTTGGGCGGATGGTGTTTTAATAAGTGAAAATATTTCAGCCAAAGGAACTAGCAATCAGCTTATGTGAGCTTTAAATGCTTTCTTCGGGCTTTCACTCGGCTGGCTAGGGATTGATAATTGAAAAGTTGCAACATACTTCGGTAATGTTTGATGCATCTTGTTCGCTGGTATTGTGGTCCGGAAAAGGAAAAGAAAGTCAGGGGAAGAAATGGGCGGTCCGTCTTTTCTTCCCCTTACTACTGCGTACCAGTGAGCAACAACTCAAATGTCCCCGAAGCATAAAGCATTGTCCATGTACTCCCAACTAGCCCAAATGAAGTTCGAAAGAACAATCGCTCTGCTAAAGAGCGAACCTTGGGAGAATGGCATTCCAAACTTATCTAGCGAAGATGTCATTATGGAGCATACGCGGACAGGAAGTTCGTTGGAAAACGAACACCTCACTGAAAACATCATATTTCTGTGAACACGCCGTGGGTTCCATCTTACACAATATGTTCATGAGGCCGTTGTTGAAGCTTTCTGCTGATAGTTGTGACGTCTCGAGAGTCTTTTTCGAGACCTGCAGCCGCACCCTTCGCATGGCTGGCGTTGTGACGAGGTACCCCACGTGATACAAGACAATCAGGGAGCGCTTTCCGGAGGCGGGCGGAGCGAGGCAAAGCCGAGTGCGGTGGAACATTAGCCGTGTTCACGGGGCGCTTTTATGCGATGTGTATTTTGTAGACTTAGCATGTCGAGTTTCAAACACATCTTGGTGTCCGTTGTGATCGAGGAGCACGCACAATGTACGCAGGGCCGGACGACACGGTGTTGTTGAACAGAGCCTGCATAGCCTGAGGGATGTTTCCGTCTACATTATACATAGCTGCCGTGAATACGGCTGCAACGCTTATCTGCTATCACCATCATGTGACACGATGTGATCAAACCCGCCTGAGCTTGGCCAATAATTGGTCTGCTGTTGTTGTCAATGCCCCCCGCACGTTCCGCCGTGCAAGGGTTAATATTGATGGTTCTATTTTCTATATTTAAAGCATTGCCGGATTTAGGATTTCCGACGGGGGAAGGTGAGGGTGCCTCAGTCAGGGAGAACACATTTGAACCAATGGAGAGCCATTTCGTATGGTACCACCAATCAAGAGGACGCTAAACCACATCGTGTAGACGTCAGTACTTGCATCCTCGGGTTGAGGGGGAGGTATAGTGTGAAGCGACATTTAAGGGGGCCACAGGGCCCCTTGTGAAGGGGAGGGGTCAGCGCTCTGATCGGGAGGGGGCAAGTGCCTCCGTACTCCACGGATCCGTTAATGTGGAAAGATGTCTGTGTTTTAATCGAAGCTTACGGTATAATCTGAAGTATAAGCTTACGGTATTTTCTATGTGACGATATTCCATTGTGAAGGCCGTTATATTTTCTATCTGTTCTAAAGAGCGCTCTTGCCAGGCCTTAAAACGTGGAAGCCTTGTCCACTTGAGTCTGCATATGTAGGAACGGCTGGAACCGGCGAGGCTAAAATGCAACCACCGCTTAGCTGACAATTCTGGAAATGTCGGATTTCCTAAACGCAAATACTCGCGGATGACAAACAGCCCTAAGAACACCCATCTGCTAGTGAATCTGTAACTGTTGGGTCGGGGCTATCGTTGTGTTCATCTGAGGTCAAAATTCGCTTGACCCAATTTCTGGCCGTTCGTACCCTTGTACGTGGCACTGACGCATTTCAGTATTTGTCCACTACGAATCAGCGGAACGGACTGCGAGGCTTACCCTGCTTGCAGAACCGCCTGTTACCATGCCGGACAATCCCACCTTTGTAGACGCCATGAGTCGCATGATCTGCACCATGAGACGGACAGTGTCTTTGTGCGGGCCTTTTGGCCTAACAATGCTATTCATGAAACCTGTTCAAATATTTGTAATAAACATTCCTAAGCACTCTTTCTGTTGGGGGTACTGTTGTTTTAATTTGAGGTCCACGCTCCAGATGAATGTCGCCACAAATTTCTAGGGGGCGCTGCGCTCAACAAATGCGCCGCTTGACATGTCCCGCGAGAACCAATACTTTGGACCTTGAACGGAAGACGGGGGCCATCAGTCAGTAAATCTCCACTGCATTCCAAGGTCTACGACTGCATTCTAGGCAATCAAATGAGCCCCGCGAGGCCCGATGCAAGACAGTTTGGCAGCGCTGTCAGATTTTCGGATCGATGTCGACAGGAACGTTGCCTCTGATGCTTGCTGTGCGCTGATACTGACCCCATCCCGTGGTCAGGTCAGTGACACGGGCACGGGCGGCTCAGTCATGACTTCACCCCTCGCCGGGTCCTCTTAGCCGCGCTGAAAGTGTTCTTCCACACACTGCAGTGTCTCGAAACTTAAATTGAAATAAAATGAAAATATAATCCTTACTAGTTGGCTCCTTTTGGCCATTAAATCTAGCAGGCTTACCTCCACCTTGTTATGGAGAGCGTCGGAACCGCCTACATATACCGCTGTATTCCCTGACCTAGCGTGGCTTGCGAGATCTTAACCCTTGCCCCGGTGGCGGGTCGAGCCACCTTCGCCCTAGTGGGGGGCTAAAAAGACCCCCACGATCTCAAAACTAAGAGAGCTAGAAAAAGTGCAAAACGGCAATCAGCTCTTCGAAAATGATATCGAAAATACTTTGGTATTTTTTGTCGGGTCAATATCAAGGTCACCAGAGGTCAAAGTAGGTCAAAATCGCTAATATGAGGTGTACAAGAAAACCTCATATATCTCAGAAACTATGATAGCTAGAAACATTTTTCTAACACCATTCAAGCTCTTGAGATGTGCTTTCATTGCAGTGGCATTCATTTTCGTGTCAGGTCAAAGCCTAAGGAGCTACAGGTCTAAATATTGGGCATATTCTTGGGAATGTCCATAGCCACCCATGCATAAAGGCGTTTACTTTTTCGCTAATAGCTTCCAAACCAAACAAGATACAGCCATAGTTTATGACCATTGCAATCCTCTCGTCAATACGAATCGAATGATGTATGATATTGCTATGCCAGGTCAAATTTAAGAATTTGACCTGACCCGGTCAACGGTCTGACCCAACTTGACCTGGTATAGTATGATGTATATCATTTGACTTCCAGTGACTATACAAACACTTTGGTGACAAAATAAAAGCTCTATCTTAGTTAAGTCAAATTTTATAGAGGAAAACACCAAAAATGTTTATTTGACCTAAGGTGATCTTTTAAAGGTCACAAGTCAAAAATTTTGGCATCGCTTCAGAAATGGGCTGAGAGCAAGTCGCAGCCGATGTTTGAAGTTGATTCCATCCATACTTATTGAGAAAAGCTCATTTCGTGATTTTCCATGTATTGACAATGGGGAGGTCATGCTCTGACATGACCTTAGGTCACCAATATCAAAATCCGGACAATGTTGTGCTCCTGGTGGGCCCAATATGTGGTATAGGTTTGAACTTGATGATTAACGCCTTTTTAGTTATGCGGTCTAAAATTTTTGAGGTGGGTCACTTCACCTGGCCTGGTGACCTGACCTGATATGACCTTGAGCTAAAATTTTCGCAAAGATGTAAAATGATGAAGGAACAGCTAGAAGTTTGGGTGCGCGCGTTTTGGTCTTTGGAAACGGGGGGTCTAAGCCCCCGGGGTTAAGGGGGCGGGATCCCACGCCCTCCCCTCTAGGCGACAGTGGCCCAGACCCCTGGTAATGCACAGTCTGGCTGACTCACCTTTCGTCCTCTTGATCTCTCTTTCCCCTGCGCCATTTCTGTGACGGATAACCGCCTTTTTACCATTGGGAAAAGCCCGAGGCACAGGCTGGGTCATCGATAAGCGCTGAATCCACCTTCACAGCTAAATCACTCTCCCACACTGGCATGATTCTCCATTCGTAGCTATCTGGCGTTCAAGTTTTCTATTCACATATTAATTGTCACGTTTCTGTGCACCACCACTCTTCTCGGTAAGTTTAAAGACACTAGTCACTGCTCTGATATCAGCGTCCGGGCACTGAGGCGTCTCCGCAGCGTCCGGTAACCCGACAACTAGCCGACTAAGCCCCGAGGGCGGGCCGAGCCATGACCTTGACCGGTCCCGAGGCGGGGTCAGGCACCGGCTGCTCTATCGAAATGCCGTGTAATGTGTACCATGTGCCAGGGCCAGCACGCTTTTCATGAAACCTGGTGAAATATCCCTAGAGAAACATTCCTAAGCAAGTTTTCCTTTTAAAGTTTTGTAAATATAAACCAGGAACGGAGGAGTAATTCTGGAACTTCCTCTTAGAGACAGCAGCCACTCTTGAACTGCCACAGGCGTATATATGACATTATATACTACAGTGCAATATATATATATATATATATATATATATATATATATGCGATTTATTACGCGATTTTTCGCTGACGGAGGTATACTTTTCATTAGTCACGTGACAGGTACACGATTTCTGTTTTCCATATGCAGCGGGAACAAAGCGGCGAATTTTATTTTGTATTTCTTTTAGTGATCTACATAAATCGGTTACTTGGTCTGATTTATTTCATAACAAATTTGAGCCTTTAAAGACAATGTCTAGGAGTAATTCCTCAGGTACACCTGAGTGACTGATCCCAGCATTTACTGCAACCTTCAACATAAACGTGTTGCAAGAAAAGCACTGCAGACGTTCAGCTCTCTCGAGATATGCAGTACCAATTACCTTCAACCGAGCGAAATCGCCCCCAGAAAGTGAAAAACCATCACGATTCTTTTAAAGGCACGGCTTGACGTTGTTTGAATTCAACCACATGTCATCACTCAGACGACCACGGGATCAATCACCCGCAAAACGGCGCTCTCCATCCCGCAATAACACTGACAGACTGAATGCAACCCCTCGCCTGGCAGACCTAGCTTCAGATGACAAAGAGAAAATAGCCCTTATTGTAAAGCAATTCACTGAAGCGTGCCGTCATCGCGACGAGCTCAATGACGTCGTAAAAGAACAGGAGAGTCAGGTGCACCACTTGATCCGTGAACGGTGGACATTCACACAAGAAAACACTAGACTCGCAAAGGAGGTTGAACATATAAGGGAGCGTTTGAAGCAAGCTGAGGACGAAAACGCTGAGCAGGCTGGAGACTCTAGGTTAAAGATTAAAAAGCTATGCAATGCCAATCGGCAGCTTGCCGCCATCTGCACCGAACAAAAGGAGCGTATATCTCGACAGCAGAAAAAGGCTGATGAGATGGAGATGAAGTACAGTACCATGGTCACGGCGATGCGCTGCCTCGAGGTTAAGCTGGACAACAGCAGACGATCTATCAAAAAGCTAAAGCACCACCTGGACAATGCTCGGATAACGCGCTGTTTTCCCGCGCAGATGGCGGACTGCGAAACCCAGACAGAACGGGACACGGTGAACAGCTCTCGATGCTGTAGTTTCGAATGTACACCCTGCCAGACCGCTCAGCCAACCATCCGAATCATCAGTCCTGGTCATGGTCCCAGAAGAGTTATTGGTCTACCTCCCGTCAGGCACCTACCGCGGGAGATTCCGTCAGGCGTGACCTCGGGGGGACGTCTTCTGGGCCGATTCCAGAGAATATTCACGCCTGTACACTCCTGCGCCAGAACCCCATCCACCCGAATGCGCCGGAGGCACGCGCAGCCCTGCCAACACGTACGGTACTATCGGCTCCAGCAACGCAAACAACAGGAGCGACGTCATCCGCACCCCCTGTCCCAGCCGACCACCAGGAAAGCCTCGGATGCATCGTCAGGACCCATATTGCAGTCGGCGATCGCCTCTGGCGAGCCGTCGCAGCCACCGCCGCCAGAGCAGGCCGGCCAGTCGCCTTGTTTAGCTGCGATGCCTCAGCCACAGGCGACCCCGAACCCTCCAGAGTTCCAG
>JAOTON010000254.1:2827500-2982430 GCA_034440635.1 Lepas anatifera
CCCGCCCCGTCAATGCGAAGGTGGCTCAGCCCCGTCATGCGTGTTAAAGAGCTGCCCGCTAGTTGAGCGGATGGATACGTTTTCCCAGTTCTCTGAAATGTATGTTTCTTGTTTCCATCTGCTCTAGTCAGTTCGTGATGGTCCATAAGTTAAGTGACTCCTCGTTTTTACTTCACAAGGTGTATCAGAGCTTTTATTCCACACCAACGTCTTTATGGTTCTTGACTTGAGCTTTTAATGGGGCTCACCATATTGCTCATATAGTAGTAATACAGAATGAATAACAACCACTATAGACAGACCTAGACCAAAAATAACGCCTACCACCAGAACATTGAAGCATATTGGGTAGCCATAAATTCCTCACCATTGAAATGTACGACTGGTCACTTGATTTCACCTCATTCCACGCCATGGTCCAGACAAGCCACAAACACATCTCCCTTCTGACACCTCGCCCCTCAACACTCCGGACTGCCGGCCGTGACCCCGGACCGGCCGCCCGGCTCACCTCCAGGTCGTACTCCGTGGCGAAGGTGTCGCTGCGGCCCTGCCTCTTCACCGAACCGCTGTTGGCCTCGATGTAGATCACGTCGCCCTCCTCCACCTTCTCCTTCTGCAGCGACTCGTAGATGGACGGGTCCAGCTTCAGCTGCTTCGTGCCCTTGGCCGTCTTCAGGCCGATCACCACCGAGCTGATGGTCTTGCCGTAGCCTGGAGGCGAGCTCCCGTGCGTCATTCGTGCTCATTACGAAGTGGGCGTTGCCAGATGTAGGAAAGTCATGTGTGTAAACACAATGAATTACATGGTTACTTGTTCCGTTGCATGACATCAATGAATAGGTTATACAAATACGTATCCCCCTAACAAACAATGGTGAGGCTCACATTATCAAAGTCATGCGAGACATGGGAGAGAAACATTGACACACTGGAAACAGACACTACCCTCCAATATAAATTTCCAACAAGGCAGAATCTCGAGGGGAAAATCAGAACCAGGTCGGCAGGGGCCTTTCCAGAACCTCCACTCCCTCCAGAGGTGTCGATGTTGTTTTACTCGATCAAAAACCAAGCACCTCGCTTGTTTCCCGGAACAGCCACCGACCTCCCATGGGGTTCTCCGTTTCTTGCGGTGTCAACTCGGTGACCTCTCCCTCGTACACCTCCTTCATCTCCTTGATGCGCAGACCGATAGCGCGCCGGAAGTTCTCCATCAGTACCTCCGTCTTCTTGATCTCAGAGCTGAACACCTCCGAGCCGACCATGGGACAGAACGGTACCTGCGCGACATCCAACAGGTCAAAACACGAATCTCCAGGCAAAAACGGATACATCAAGAAATATATCCGTGCATGTTTTAGGGGTCAAAAAAGGAGGTTTGAAGTCCCAGTTATCCATGCCAATCATACCGGGGAGCCAAATATTTCATTTCCTTTTTAAAAACTAAATACTGAATTGAAAAAAGCACAGCAAGCAGCTTTCACACTTTCTGTGATTTAGTCTTTATGTTAAATAATTCCCTCAAAGGTCAAATAGGTAAATGTGGCAGAACACAAGAAATGAACAAATACTGTACACACAATTCGCCCTAACCATATCAAATAAACTAACAGGTACAGACAATACTGCACGGAAATGTTGGCATACCAGTGTAAAGTTCGGGCCTGCCTACCGCTTCTCAGTCGCATGTGAAGGGAGATGGATTCAGAAGCAACTGGCCGTGACACGTGTTAATATAAACTCTACTGAGGTATGATGGCAAGAGGGAGTCATCTTGCAGACAATCCCACGCCAAACCCAGAATCACAACCTCGCGTGGAAACACCAGGCTCTCGTCCCCGCGCTCTCTGCCGAGTCCACAGTGTCTATCAATGCCAGCCAGGCCGGTCCCTGACCTTAGAGCCCAGCTCGTGCGAGACGGCGAGCGCCACGGCCGTTTTGCCGGTGCCGGGCGGCCCCACCAGCAGGATGCCCCGACCGGCCATCCGCTTCGACTTGATCAGGTCCACGATGATGCCGCAGGCCTGTGTAAAGGTATAGCGGGCTTATCGTCAATGCAAGGCCATATAGGTTCAACGGTATAACGTTCAGGTTCAACAATAGGTATTGTGCCTGGCTGATCTAAAATAATCATCTCACACAGTTTGATAGCTCGGACCAGGAAAACATAAGAAACGTCTCACCTTAAGTTAGGAAAAGCCAGAAAAAATCGCTCGAAACCTTGAAGAGAACTGATAAAATTCGAACCATACTATCTAGTATTGGGAAAAACCCTCGAATATTTCTTACAAACCCTTCAGATGTGGACAAGCGTGAGTGCTGAGTAGTAAGCTTGTCACGACCTGGGCTGTGGCTCACCTCACGGGCGTCCTCCTGACCCACCAGACCCGCCGCACAGGCCAGCGCCTGACCGGCGTCATTCAGGCCCAGCCCCTTCACATGCGAGTGACTGGACACCCGCTGCGCCTTGGTCGTACTCTTCACCTCCTCAATCTTCATCGTGTCACGCTAGTAATGTAACGCTTCTGAAAATATACTGGAAGTGTTCCATTTTTAGAATGTAAATTTCCACACCCATGTAAACAATGCTATAGAGCATTGAGAAGAAACAAGGCTGGTGCTGACCAAGTTGTCGGGGGTTTCAAATGTCGAAAAAAGTAAAAGGCCACACTACGTGCCCCTATCAGGCAGCATGTGTGCAAGATGCATGCAAATAAGGTGCAAAATAAGAAAAGCAAACGGAATGAAAGCAACGAAAAATACCACTTAAAATAAAATCAAGCACACAGTAGGGCTAACATATGTTAAACAAAGGTAAAGACAATAGTAGAATACCTCCTCTGAAAATCCACCTCTCGTTTGGGAGGAGATGGGGAGGGGTTAGGAGGGGAGCTTGGAGAGGATTAGAAGAGGCGCTGGAACGCAAAGGAGGAGGTTGGGGGAGATCAGACAAAATTAAAGGAAGTGTTGGAATATGCATAACATAAGAGGCCAGTCTCCAAAGTATGAACGCTTCTCAGCGTTACCTCGAAGGTAAGAGTGCCGTCCGAGACCGGCGCGAATGGTGCAAATTTTGGAGTACACAGAATGGTTAACGGTGCCAGCTAACGGTCTGGTGCGAAGGAGCCGATGCTGGACACCGATTGAACTCTTGGGAAAGAGAAACTTGGCGAAAATCAAGGAGAAAACAAATAATCGCACTGGTCAGGCTGAGTGCGCTACACTTGCCGTAAGCAAGAGCTTGTTTACGGCAGGTTTGCCTTTCTATACCGACAAACAAATTGCATGACGTGGATGCGATAAAACCAGCCAGGCATTCTGATCTTGACTGGCGATTGGTGGATGTTGTATCCATGGAATTGACGGCTGGAACAGCGGCCGACGGAACCTCCGGCTGCAAGTCGTGCTACTGACATCTGCTGTTGTTTGGGGCCGGTGTTAACGCCCACCATTGATCTGTATGTTTTCTTCTCGTTCTTTTGACGACGGCGATATCCCATCGCTCGGGATATCGGGAGGCGGACTGTTTCCGGGTGGACTTAGGTTCTCAGCGATACCTGATGAGGGGGCGTCAGCCTCTGTCGACCCCGCTGTAAGTTATCTGGCTGTGATCCATCTGACCCCCGGTGGCGGGCGCATGCCGTGGGTGGACGGAGGAGGTGGCTGGTGTCGTGTCAGCGGACCTGCTGGAGATGTGAGGTCTTAGGAGACGGCTTCCCCTGGATATTGCGGACATGGGGCCGCCCAGGAATTCGGATCTGGCTAGGCGACTTTAGAGAGTCTTTACCGGTGGTCTCGATAGCGAAATCGGAGCCTGGTGACCCCGGCAGTTGCATTTCGTGATGCAGGAAGCGGCTGCGGCTGGTGGCCCCGGCAGCTGCGTTTTGTGATTTAGGAAGCGGCTGCGGCTGGTGACCCCGGCAGCTACGTTTCGTGATGCAGGAAGCGGCTGCGGCTGTTGGCCGGTGCTGTAAATCTTCTTTTGGACTGCGCTTTTTTCTTTCTAGAGCGTCGGATGCTGCGGGGAGATGGATTCGTGGGCTTCAGGTGCGGCAATAGAAAGTATAATTAACGGCCCTGGTGGCGCTGCAGTGGCTTCGAAGCGGGCGAATGGTTATTGCCGGTACAAAGTGCTGTTCTTTTATCGATACTAACATCACAGGATACTCATAAATTCTCGTTCTTGTTGCGCCTTTCCTGGTTTTGGCATTCTCTTGTACCAGGTCTCAGAATGGCGACGGACGCTGCTGCATCTGACGGTTTGGGTGTCTGCTCTGCGCTGGGGCAGTCAGGAAGATCCATGTAATCGTGCCAGATGGGAATAGTATGGTGAGCCACTGGTGAACTGGCTGAGACGGGCATACACTTCTCAGCTCAACCACCTGCAGACACTCGCTGGCCCCTCCAGATATGTGGTAAACTTGCCTTCTCTCGGCAGTTGCTCTGAACCTCAATAGGGATCCAAACTGTGATCGGGTTAGGTTGAACATTCAACAAACTACTATATTTGTTGTGTGTGTGTATGGGGGGAGGGGGTAGTACTGGAGGCCAAAGGTGTGTGTGGTCTCTGGACACCTGTCTCCTGATACCAAAAATTGTACAGAATAAAATATAAATTTATGTTGGAAGCTGGAAACAGTAGTGGTTTCACTATTTTTATTTAGTAAAAATGAGCTTTAGGTAGTAAATATAAGCAATATTTGAATGATAGGAGGCCAGCTCTCTTGGTCAAAAGAAGCCAAGTAGTTGGCTCCAAGCACACCAAATAACCATCTTTATTCCCTTGCAATTCAAGATTCAACAGACCTTCCCTGGCTTTTTGAATGTCATCTTCACTATATTGGGTATACATAGCCAACAATACCTGCCATACCTCCATCTTTTCAAACAGCACAGGGAAAGCCCCAAGGAGTGGAAGGACATGCTGGGTATGGGGGATCAGTGGGTTAAACTGCTGTCAGAATAAGTGGAACAATGACCCATTATTGAACATTCTCCTTCCAAAACTGAGAATACATATTCCCAAAAATTGGAACATTCTTAAAAAGATGCACTTGAGATTTTGATAAGCAATTGATTTTTGATAACTTCCATTTCCATGTGGAAAGATGAGGAAGTATGTTAAATATACTGGGAGATTGCTTGTGTGTCCTGAAAAACCTTTCCAACTTTACCTCTTCCCTTTTCAGGCATAGGCCAGTGCAATTTTCTCTCAAGCTTGGTGCAAATTTTGAGTGGCTGGTCGTGAGTGTTGGTAGGAATTTCATCTGGCCAGTGCATCTCATCTAGCCTTCTGCCATAGGTTTGGCAGCAGCAATGAAAGGGATGGCCAAATAGACAAAAGACGATGCATCTGAAAGTGGACAGAAAACAATAAAAGACAAAGCAAAACATAAAGCCCTTGCAGAAACATTGAGTATTGCTTTCACAGGTCCACAAGATGGCACCTGAACCACAAAATTACCTAATTTTATGGGTGTTCAGGGTGGGTTCCACTCCTATCCCATGATTGTCATAGAACATCCCAACCACCCCCATTAAATATTCTAAGACCTTTGCCCACCACAACACTATCAAGCCAATAAGACAAAATACCTTTACTTATGTGATACCTATATCTTGATAGGCACAGAGTCAGTAGACCTCACAACATTTATAAAGTTTACTCTGGCAATACACTTTGACAAGACTGATGCAGCTCAATAGTTTGTTGGTGAGAGGTTCGTAGGTTTCTACTGTAAATAAATATCATGAAAATTTAACTAAATACTGTCCTATAACTAACATTAAACCTTTTCAAGCCGACTTCTTCATGGAACGAGGCAAGAGAAACTAGGTAAAATAAGAGGTATGCAATATTGATATGTACTGTGGGATTCTAGCGCCTCGGACGACAACCTGTACACTATCACCAATCTTGATCTACTTATATAAGTACATACATACATGTGCGCACATAGTTGTTTCTACATTTTTTGTAAGTAAAGGTATCTTGGGTAGTAATGCATGCATGTAATACTCCTGCCCGCCTGCCTGCACACAACCGTACACACATGTGCCGCCGCCTCTTGCTTGCTCTGTTGCGGAGGGAGATGAGCCGCCTCATATCGATAAAACCCGGTGAAAGGGAGATGTTCAAGGATTGAACTATCGAGTAGTGATTTTAGCATACTAAAAGGTTGGCTCTTGATTTGTTGAAAAAGCCAGGCAGATCTCTTTTACCCAATCAAGACACCGTACTTTAGCCATCTGGATTACAGATGTCCAAGGAAAACAGACTTCAGCATGCATTCTGCAACAACGTTCAGACTTGCATTAAATCTTACGTCATATAAAAAAGAACATTTTTTTGGTTATATTTATGCACGAAAAGATTACAAAAATTGAAATTTTCAATTAATTAAAATTTATTGAATATATCTTTCTATTTAATTTAGTATACGCCAGATATATAATGCCAATGTATTCGTCACTACTGAAAAATCGGTTCTGATGAGCTGTGTACAAAAACAGCGTGATAGTTACCAATGTGACTGCCGTGCGCGAGCTTTTTGAAGATGTAGCAGCAGCATTATCATTATTATTATTGTGCCTGGCGCGGTTTCGAAGTCAGAGCTGGGACCCATTAGCTCACCTCAATCAAGATACCTTTGCTTCATAGGCTTTCTCAATACTAGTTTGAAGTGTCTTATCTCTATATGTTTTGAATTAATATAAAGCCTGGCGGTGTTGTAACTTCAGCTTGTAGGGTGGTCGAGAAGGTAGCATTGGAAGGGCTTTTTGATGCTGGGCTCAGGAAACGTGCAGTCTGCCGTGGGCATTGCCCTTTTGCAAGCCCAGCAAGAACGGCTTCAAAAGCTGAGACTCGTCAGTAGATATAGAAAAAATGTGAGAACATTTTTGTTGATTTCAGTATTGCTGTGCCTAGGCATGGGGGCTTTTACAGGGAACTGACCATATTTTTATGGTGAAGCTCATTATGTAGTTATGAGAACCACTTTTCTACCTTCAATTGCTCAGAAAAAATCACTTCTATTCTTTCTACTCTGGGTTGATGTAAGCATCAGATTTATTCACAAGACCAGCTACTAGGGTGCCACTTACTGCAAGTTATGAGCATTTTCTTTGTTTACATTTATAATTTTACTTGTGTGGCAGCGGGATTTAGACCAATCAAGTTGTGGGAACCAGATTGAAAGGGATTTTTCCCAGTTGGAATCAGGACCATAAGGCTCTCTATTTGTACAGAAATTGAGTAAAAAAGAGCTTTGGGTGAAATAAGCCAATGGCCAAATCTGATACACTCTACCAAACTTTTCTCTCACTTCAAAACCAAATTTAGAAGTGGGATACTCCCTTTAATGGTGATGACATGTGAAATTGGTTAAAACAGTTGCTACTGTTATCTAAAGCAGATGGCATTACAACTCTAGAACTATTGCTGTATGGAAGACATTTCCTGAATGACTAATTTCCTCAAATTATTGAGTGTGGATTTATGTACTGGTCACTGTAGTCTTGCTTTAATTGGGAAGAAGGCTTGTTGGGCTCGATGTGAAATGGGTAGAAGTGATAATCACGGTGATTTGACATGTTGCGACTATAATCTGAATAAGTCTGAATAACAGAAAACTGCATTTCAGACTCAATGAGGCAAGGGGAACTGCGAAAAATCATCCTTCGCGAGCATCTGTGCCTGATCTGACCTGTATTGCAGCACAGCCTGGGTGCACTGGCGGAACTGGAACGTCAATGGACGGCTGCAGCGCAGCAGGCGCTGGTGGACCTGCAGCAGCTGCTACTGCAGCGTGGCCAGGATACTCAGATGCTGCAGCTTCTGGAACACCTCGCCATCGACCCTGCACTGGTGCGGTACGATGCCGAGGCCGAGGACTTCACACCGGTCGGTCAGTGACGCAGACAGTCGGTTCCTGAGCTGGCAATATTACGAAGCGGTTGGTGGCGTACCGCGACGTCTGTCTTCGAGTGGTGCGGGACGGCGATGGACTGCGTTTTCATATGCATTCATTACATCAACCGTTGTAACGCATTATAGGGCCTTAGCTGTGATAACATAAGTTTTTATGTTACAAATACACGATATATGCGTCACTTCTTTAAATGGTAATAGCAGGATGGCGACCACTTTAGAGGCGGACAAAGGTGCCTTGCACAGAACGCCTTATAAAAAGCCCTTATACTAGCGATGGTGATTACAGCTGGAATAATCAGAAAATCGTAATTTGTGCGTTTAAAACGCGCCGTACTGTTGGCCTGCGAATCCTTCGCCCTGCAACGGGGAAATGGTGTTTGAGCGGCCCCTCGATGCCGTGCTCCTCCGCAAGTGACGGGGGCGGGTTAAGGTCCTTTATTTTCAAACTTCAAGTTCTGCAGAAATTTAACACAAGAGTTTTGCGTGAAATGAAATATACCAGTGCTGGTTTCTCGTCACGCTCTACAAAACCTCACTTCAAAACCCCTAAAAAAGTGGGTCGCTTCCTTTAAAATGCGGCCAAGTTGTGCGGGAAGGGTCGGACAGAAACTGCGTCAAGTACGGTGCATAGCGCTGCCTTTGGGGGAGGCTCAAAATGATGTGCAATATTCGTGATGCGACAGCTTTAACACAGTGTTCCCGTCGTGAAGACGTAGTGTTCGGCTCTGATGATTCATACTCAGTGTCAGGCTTTCGTAGTTTCCTTAGTTCGAAACGCCATATCACATTGATACATACCCTATTTTTGACATCACCAGAAAAACATCAAACTAGACCTTTTGTTATTTAATTGTGCATTCTCCCTCATGCCCCAAACGAAGGGATGGTACAAACCAAAAGCGCCATATCATAGTATTTCGTTCAGCACTTCCGGGACTGGTGGGGTGCAAAACACTGTCACCTCAGCTGGTTGCGACCGGTGCCGGAGACCCGACACCCAACTTGGCCGACGTTGCAAGCGCCGGCCGTGGAATGTCGTCTCAACCCGCCGGCGCACGCGGTCTCACACTTAAAGCGAAAGAGGAAGGCATCAGTATGGACAACACTACAGACTGCGCCCCGCCACACACCAGGGTTAGAGGCTTCTAAAAGACAGGTGTTGTGAAACCCCATTCTCTCCCATTATTCATAATGCTGACTTAAACTCCAATATAATTTTGTCGTTGACTTGTGGCGGCCATTCTGCAGTGGCAGTATTCGCCTCTGTCCCATACACACCATCACAGGGATGTAAACATGCCATCAAAATAACTTAACGCCCTAAATCGCAGCACCGTCTCATACACTTGGCCGACGTATTATGTTGCCGCCGGGCCGGCATAGCTGCGTGTCTCATTCGAAGCAGAGTTGCTGGAAGCGGCAACAGCCCAACATCAGATAGATCCACAGGCGTCGCTGTTTCTGACATAGCAGCGACTTAGAAGCAATGTGACTCAGTCTCCTAGTGTGCATATCAGAAGGTTTTACGGTGTACCGCGCGCACGCCCTCTTCGTCGTACTCTTTTTTGCTAACCCACATCTTCTTGAAGGTGTCCAGCGCTGCCAAGATGGAGCCCCCGATCCAAGTCGAGTAGAGCCTCTCTTTAGGTGCTGATACCTGCAACAGAAATAGCGTAGGGATGAAACTGATGCACATCGATTGGTTCAGTTCAACGCCCTACGGGCAACAGATGAAAGAACTAAAGCACGGAACGATGTTTATAATATAAATAAGTTCACCTGTTTGGACGATGATGTTTACTTACCTTTATTTTGATATCCTTTGGTGCAAGTCGCTTCACTTCACTGAGGAAACGATCTCCGAAATTCTGAAACAGGGGAATATTGTCAGCCGACTTGTCTTGCATGCCCTACAGCTCACCAGACAAAACAGAAATTCTACAATTTCGTTCTTTTTCAGATTTGAGACAGTCATAAACCCGCCGGACTTTTTCAGTCCTGTAGACGTAAGAAGTTTCAAGGTAAAAACCTAACTACGAACCGGTATGTACAAATAATTGTACCATAGCAGTAGAAAATGCTGCGTACGGTGAAACTCGCGTTGAGAACGAAATGCAAATATTTTCGCTAAATCATACAAAAAGCTATTGCGAAAAATGCAGGGGATAACATTATGGGTTTGTTCCAGCGCCTCCTTAGAAAAGAGATGAGAGTAGCTTAGATGAAGTCATAGTCGGTGCAAAAACCGGTGTCCGCTGGACCGATTTGGGAGCAGATATCAGCTGATTGTGCCTGATCCGCGCCAATATGGCGTGAGTGGCGAAGCCAGGGGGTTACGCTCCGGCTTTTTAGCCTATGCCAAAAATGGCAACCTCAAATCAAGCATTCACCATGGTAATGACGTCAGCAATTGCCTAGAGCTGCTTAGCAACGCATTGTCGCTGGGTATTGCAGAAGACGGGACTATCAGGAGATAGGTTGCGTGTTAGGGACAATAATACTGTTTTTTTTGTGGACGTGGGGTAATAAATCCTGGGTCTACCCCTCGCCAGATGCATCTTGAAACGGTAAAACACTCCGCGATCCGTAGTCGATTCTCATTGAATGAAAGGGCGGCTCCACCTCGAGAGCAACTGCTGACGTCACAAACGTAAAAATCTCGAGAAATAGAGGTTGTCATTTTTTGAGAGCGGAGCGTTCTACCTCTACATTTAAAGGCCTTGGGCGAAGCTACGAAACTAATCGAATTTGATTAAGGCCTCTGATGCTCATTTAATGTATTTTAGTGAAAGTGGTATACAGAAAACAACGGAATCAAAACCTTTCGCTGCCCACAAACACCGTTTCTCTCTGTAAAAAAACTTATTTTAGTTTCTCAATTGAAATTCGTGCGCCACAATTGAGCTCCTCCAACCTGCTCCGAAAACCACCTTTCGTTTGAGAGGAGGTTGGATTAGATTTGAGATGAGCTTCGACGAGCTTGGAGGAAGTTTAAGGAGGCGCTGGACCGGGCGAGAGGAAGTTGGAGAAGCTTTGAGGAGGTTAGATCAGATTTAAGGAGGCGCTGGAACAGGCCCTTGGTATCTCTTTTTTGTTATTTTTTGTGACTCCCATAATGGTATACTTTTGTTTCGTTGTCTCTCCCGGGCTGGTCCTGACCCCACATGTTCTGCGCGGACATGGGTGACCCACCTCATCAAACAGAGGTCAACCTGTTTCAGCCCATGTCAATGGTAGCATTGGTAAATCCCTGTCGCCTCGTTTAGAGGAAAATGAAGCTGGGAAGGCGACTATGAGATTTCCTTCTTCTCATCCTTCCGCAGAGGACTAGCACGATACCAGCAGTTTGCTACTAGATCTTACGAGTAGAAGAGCCAGCTCGACCGTAGACAAGTTCTGGTCGGACAGAATGAAATTCAAGATGTGATGCCATCATCACGATCATGATGGTGGTCAAAGGGAATGTGGCGCCTTGGTCGAATCCAGGAATTTAGTGTAATTAGGGGTATTTTTATGAATGAATTGAATATGGATTGTTTAATGAATATGAAAATTGGGAAAACGTCCATGATTTCTCTGAAAAATGCACAATGAGCTCAATATATTGATTTCTAAAATGCTCCTCTAGGGCGAAACATAAACCTGTGCCTGTGGATGACGTCATGATCTGGAAACTACTACCATATTCAATAGGCTTCAAGAGCTTCAATTGGTTGGTTACTCACCGTGACGTCAGCGCTGTCGTCACACCAACAGCTGAAAACTGTGGCCGCCTGGCTGGGGTACATTTGGGGTACATTTCAGGTAGGTTTTTAGTTTATCTCCACGGAAATTTCTAGTATCAAGACAAATGATATTGAGTACCGGGTTTTCCTGCATGCTTTACAACTTGGCTATCTCAGTTCAAATCACGTTATAAAGGTGCCACATTCCCTTTAAGGGCACGTCGATATCTTGGGTCATATCGCGTCCTTAACAATGTTGTGACATGTCTCAGTATCTGTGACGAGGACGAGCAGCAGTGCACGGCCCGATACGTACCCGGATGAGGGTGGAGCCGCCTGACAGCACGATGTTCTGGAAGAGCACCTTGCGCAGGTCCAGGTCGGACTTCTGGATGGAGTACATGAGCACCTCGTGGATGCCCTCGTACTCCTCACCGATCAGGTCCGGCCGGAACAGCACCTCGGGCGCTCGGAACCGGGCGGCGCCGATCTGGGCCCAACACGGCAGGTCAGAGCTCCGGCACAGAACAGAACAGAGAGCTAACCAGCAGCAGGTCAGAGCTCCGGCACAGAACAGAACAGAGAGCTAACCAGCAGCAGGTCAGAGCTCCAGTACAGAACAGAACAGAGAGGTAACCAAGAGCTGATTATCAGCAGCAGGTCAGAGCTCCAGCACAGAACAGAACAGAGAGGTAACCAAGAGCTGATTATCAGCAGCAGGTCAGAGCTCCAGCACAGAACAGAACAGAGAGGTAACCAAGAGCTGATTATCAGCAGCAGGTCAGAGCTCCAGCACAGAACAGAACGGAGAGAGAGGTAACCAGCAGCTGATTATCAGCATCAGCAGCAGGTCAGAGCTCCAGCACAGAACAGAACAGAACAGAGTGGTAACCGGCAGTCAGCTAATCAGCACCAGCAGGTCACAGCTCCAGCACAGAACAGAGCAGAGTGGTAACCAGCTAATCAGCACTAGCAGTTGATTACACTGGTCAACAGCCAAAATGGATCCGGCACGTGAACACCTGTTTCTGCCTATTTCGATACTGCCGATTTCAAATTTGGTAACCGTTTTTGCCATCGGACCTGGTTTCTTCCCGAGCATACCTGGTGTATAGCCCCTACAGTTTCCACACACTGTCATCAGCCTAGCCTTTTGTGAAAAAAATATAGATCAAGGATGTCGAGAACCCGGATTATCTGCACCCAGACAATGCAGCTTATCACTATATATGTGAATTGTTTGCAACAGAAGACTACCTCGCATTCAAGTGCATGAAGATTGTACATTGAACAAGGTTTGCGCTCGGTCGCACAAGCTCGCCGGTATTGTAGACTGAGACGTGACGTCGCAACATTATATGATGAGGATTTTATGTCAGAGTCACCTCCCTTTAATGTCAATTCCCATTAAAAAGTCACAGGTCAAGGTCATACCACCATTTCAAGGTCATTGGCCCTAGTGCCTTTGGTCGGATGACGCCGCCTAATATGACGTATATCATGCTATGAAGTCATACGCTAGGTCACTCAATCTTGAGCTCAAGGTTGCAGGTTCAAGACAAAGGTCATGGGTCAAGGTCAAACCTTATTTCCCGCCCTACGGTTGCCATAGTGCTAGTTGCAGTACACGTTATAGGCAAAATGTAATATTTTGACGTCAAAGATCAATGGCCTTGAACCACCTTGCCCTCAAAGTTTCAGAGAATATTGCCTCAGACCTTTCCTCTGTTACTTTAGGTCAATTTCTCTCCATATCCGGCTTCTTATCGCATAATCACGGCATTTTCCAATCGCTACCCTGCACAGACAGAATTTGACAAATATGGCCTCGTTTTACCTTGAATATATTGACCGAGGTCTATGAAAATCGGGTTTAAGGTAGAATACCCTAGCCTCCACAAACACCCAAACGTTTATTTTCCTAGACATCTTGGGTTTTGCACTGCCAATGTCACTGATGCCGAGTAGGCTTGCACAAGGACAACACACAGACATACTGTATCTCAAAATTCTGATCTGATACGGCATTTCTGCGACCAGATTCGTGTTCAGCGCCACAAATTACCTTAGTACCGGACTATTTTATATTGGATCCACGACAAAAGTTAAATTTTGTTGACCAGTGTTATCAGCAGCAGGTCAGAGCTCCACCACAGAACAGAACAGAACAGAGTGGTAGCCAGCTAATCAGCACCAGCAGCTGATGATCAGCAGCAGGTTTTCAGCTTTATTTACTACAAGGTCCGACGCAGTATGGTCGTTCATGTCATATGCAAGACTGCGGCATACTCTGGCACGGAAATGCAACACGAATATACTTCTGCATGGTTGTATTATCTCTTCCCACTATTTCCGCTATAAACTTATCACAGCAACTCACTTTATTTAATGCTACAGACCATTTAAATCAACCTCGTGTCGCCCGCAACATCTGTGCTAGAACACACTGTGAATAAGTTAGGGCAAATGCAATTTTTCTCGGAAAAAGCGTAACATTTATTGGTACCAATTCTGCACAAGTAATTTTCCTTAAACTCATTTCCGCTAGGGGATTCAGCCCACACCGCGTTTCTCCCCAAATAATCCGAAACGGTTCGTGACAGGCCTCGAAACTTACTGACTTTTCCTCAAACTTAATTGGGAAGATTTCTATAACATTTTTATAAAGCTCTCCCTGAGGCGGCAACTGTGTTTTATTGTGTATTGGTCTGTCTTCTTACAGTCAGCTATTTATTTGGGCTCTCGGGTGCACCAACCTGCTGAGCTTAAGTAACGTCCATAACAGTTCGCTCATTGCCTATTATTATGAATGTCGCTTTCAATAATAATCCGGATATATATCGTGGGTTCTTTAAACTGAGCGAATCTATGTCAAAGCTGTTTTCTTATAACAAAGCCGCCTGGAATGAATAAAAGCAGCCACACCATATCCCAAGCCTACACTCCGTAGATGTAACATGCCATACGCGAGGTCATGTGTTGTAATTAAGGGGGTTTTCCGCATGTGCATGCGTATTTACTACACCTTCGGTATACGTTTGGTTTTATTTTATTTTTTATTTTATTAGGCCACTCCAACAGGCACACTTGCCCATTACAGGGAGTATTGGCGTGGGTGTTTAAGCATCCTTCACCGGGTCAGATCGGACACGGAAGGGGTTTCCCGCCGTGGGAATTGAACCCACGTTAATCCATGCTATCCGATCCAAGCTGGCAACGAAGCCACTAGGCCACCGGCCCCAAAGTTTGGTTCCAGGTTCCAGGAGCAAACAAGGGACAGCATCCATAGGCGAAACAAGGCGACAAGATCATTTCATCCTCCCCCTGGGTTTGGTATAACTGGAAAAAGTTAAGCACTATTAATAAAATATTCGCAATATAGTTGACGCTGGAGCCGCCATTGGATTTTGAACTTTCACATAGCTAAAGATATGCCTATTTTGTATCAATTGTGTTGATATTTACTGGTTTCGTGAAAATCAGTTCAACAGCGAACGGAGTTATGGAGAACCTATAAAAGGTGAAAATGTATACTTCACACGCTTCTTTCCTCACCTCTGGAAATTTTCATTTTTTTCTTAAACAATGCTGTTTGGGCTGAAAAGGCAGTTCGGTTTAAATTTTAAAACCGGACTGGAAAATTTCGAAGTTTTAGGGAGAGAAATTCGGACTCCTCCCCTGACAGGAATAGGGACAGACAGGAGCCTGACATGAAAAGGGTTTAACTGCGGGAATTTAACTACAAAGGAAATCACTCTTTTGTTTTCTGAAACTACAATCTGGGGCAATATTTATAGGGTTTTAACATATTGATACATTTCACGTCTCTTCTTTGTTTTGGGATTTCAGACGACCCACTACGTGGTTATACGTCGTAGATTGGGAATGAGAATGAGTCAAAGAGACTAAGGCAGGGTGCCAAATCTTGCCTCTGGTTGAGATCGACCCCGCGGTCCTTTGCTCACCACACATGATGACGTGATCCAGCCGAACGCGTGAGCGGACCGACTACGCCACCGGGACCCCGATAACCAAATAATTTTACAGCTCCTCTCGCCCCCTTAAATACAACTTAGTTTCCTATTGGAGTTTAAGGTCACCCCAACTAATCCAGTCACACATCAGAGCCACCTTTCAACTTATAACTCACAAAACTAAACGATGTTTACATCCCCAGGTGCTCAGCCCTTCCTTTACTGACGTACCTCCAGAGTATTGCCGTCAGGCAGCGTGTACCGCACGCGCTCCGCCTCCTTGTTCTCCTCGCGGCGCGGGTCGGTGGCCACGTAGCAGGCGCGCTCTTTGATGGCCTTCACCACCTCGAACTCAGCCGTCGTGTGCAGGTTCACGCCCTCCTTTCTCAGCAATAGCCTGTAGCACGAGGCTGGCGTCATCGAGCGTAAGATCTCCGATGTAGTCACTGGTGGTTTGGACACCACTGACAGGGGTGCACATGTCGACACCTCCACGATGCTTAGGCGTGGAACGTCCAGAATATTGGGGGCAGCGGGCATTTTGAAGTCATTTCTTTCCAGTTAACACCATAGGGTTAATGGTTAAGAATCATGAATATAAGGGGGCGATGGCCCCCTGGCCACCGTTCTACGCCTATGACGATGCAATTTGGCGTCCCTGTTATATAACACACCAGGAATTGGTGCCCCTTGTCAATATGGCGCCCATGTCGAAACAGCCTTCTCCCATCGGAATCCCGGATCCGCCCATGTTATCGACAGCATAAACACAATCACATCCTGCTTCCCGGGTAGTTTTGTTCGTAACATATTAAACATGGCGCCGCATAATTTATGGATACACAATAAGCGCCACCTGAGCCCAAACACGTCAAAATCATGATTATCGTAAAGCAGCCTCCCGAACCCTAAACAAAATTAATATTTCTAGCTCCAAAGGGCCCAAAACTATACCGATGAAAACAAGATCTTGAGCTCCCCGCCTGGACGGGACGAGCTGCTGTAGCGCACTGACCGAAGGTAGCGTGAGACGTCGCGACCAGCCACGTCCACGCGCATGATGCTGTGCGGCAGGGCGAACCCCTCGTAGATGGGCACCGCGTGTGTGACGCCGTCACCGGAGTCCAACACCACGCCCGTCGTCCGCCCCGTGGCGTACCTGAGAGGCCGGGACAGACGTCAACGGCTCCACAGACACCGCCGGTTGCCAGATTCGGCAGCGTGTAAAGGCCAGTTCACTTCCAGCAGAACCCGCGACCGATTCTGTCGTGAGTTTTGTTGAAGCGTCGGCCGCAGGGCGTTGGAACTTGTTAAGTTGGGGGGCAGGGATTTAGTCTTTTTTCGTCAACGCCTAGGGTTAATGGTTGAATAATTAAGTTGGGGGGCTGCCGTTCGTCTGGTCGGCCGGTAATCTTGGCAGACAAAGGTGAACTTACAGTGTCCCGCTTCATATACTGCATAACAATTCTAAAAACGCCACGCGAGCAGAATCTGGTATTAGGTTTTTAACTAACGCATGGCTACAAACATTTTCCGGTACAATTATCTGCGTTTCCTATCCAAGAGTGGTGGGGCACAGCAAGCTGACTTGAGCGAGTTTGCTGACACTGAAGAGCTCCTACCCAGCAGCTGACCCACAGCCGGGTCAATATGACTGCACATCCAGACCACGGCGGCCGCCGAGAACTCACAGACTGAGCACGGCCTGCATGGAGACGAACAGAGCCGGAACCTGCAGCGTCTCGAAGAAGATCTCCGCCGACTTCTCCTGGTTCTTGCGGGGGTTCAGCGGCGCCTCGGTCAGCAGCACGGGGTGCTGTCGGCACAGCGGGAGCGGCGCCGCGTTACACACCGACCGGAGGGGAGCGCGAACGCTGAAGATGGGAGTGTGCTAAATACGGGCGGGTTTAGCTTACCGACAGGGTAATTCACGTTGCCAGCCATGATGCCAGACGATGCGCAAAACAGCGAAAGATGTGATGGGAGACAGCACGGGATTCACAACAGCGGGGACGGGTTCCACCGAAAAAATTATAACGGCATCAAACGTCCATTGAAAAATTTACTTCCATAACCATGTCCATTGCTGAAAATTTACTTCCATAACCACGCCATTGAAAATTTACTTCCAATAACCACGTCCATTGACAAATTTACTTCCAATAACCACGGCCATTGAAAAATTTACTTCCAATAACCACGTCCATTGAAAAATTTACTTCCAATAACCAATGTACCCCACATGTCAACCCATGATGTCACCACAGACGTGGGCATCAATGCCGTCCCAACTACATGACCACATCCACCCAAAACCTTAGCCATAAGCTGGCGACCCACTCTATCCAAATTTCACGTGGCTACCGCCGACCAGCGACACTTCCCATGGTATTACTGACAAACACTCATCCCTCCAGTAACAGGGCCTTACCGTGATTCAATAACCATAATCATTGTTGGGGTTTAACGACGCACCAGCTGAAGGCTATGCGGAATCGCCAACTCCACCCCGTTGGAAAGTTTTATGATAGTTTAGTTAACATGGCTTAGATAGTTATTTTAGGATAATTGGATAGGTTTTTTGGGATTAGGCTGCATAGGCGGATCCAGGATTACCGAACGGGACGGGCACCTTCCAAGGGTAGGGCGTGGGGCGCCATCCGGACCAGGGGGGTACCGCTTTTGACCGGCGAAACCTATCAGGTGGGCGCAAAATCCTATCGGCGGGTGCCGATTTTCGCATCCTGGGAGGGGGCGACATTTCAGGGGGCGCCATGACCATTTCACGGGGCGCCGAGGGTCGATGGGGGCACGTGCCCCCCCTTGCCCTTCCGCCTGTACCCGCCTGTGTTAGGTTGTACTTATTGGGAGAACCGACCGGACTATGAACCCGGGACCTGTGGCTCAGGAGGCGGGCGCCATGTATCGCTCGTTACCTCTTCTGACGAGGTCTTCAGCTGGTCTTTGCTGTATATGTACTGCCAGATTCTCTCCATGTCGTTCCAGTCTGTTACGATGCCGTGCTCCATCGGGTACCTGCGGTGGCAGCAGCCAGTCAGGCGTAGCCCAATCACAACCACGGGTCCCGTATGGAGAGCATTGTGTTTTTTACCGCTCCGTGTCAACGACATTTCAAACCTTGCAACTCACCTTTAAACCCGGTGCAATCTTGATGCCTCATGACCCTGACCGGCAGTAACCGGCAAAATCTATCATAATACACACGGAGGGAAAGCCACACATGGCGATAAATAAGTGATGATTGGTGCTGCTTACCTGATATTTAGCAGACCCCGGTGCTCTTCTGCTTTGGGGCCAACGAAGAGGTCGCCTTCTAACGCGCCGGCCATCACCCTGACGTGTTTGGGTCGGCCAACACTGCCACCACACCATCACCAGTCAGTTGGATAAGTAGAAATTCAGATAGTGGCAGCAGGGCAACCGGTCAACTTCGGCACTCAAGGGAAGGTGAATATAAAAATTAAGTGTTAATGCGTCATCAAAAATAGAAGGTCCATCTCCACCATTCCGCGCTTCGAAATTTGGCGTCAAATCGGGATATTCTTATTTAATATTGAATCAAATTTCCATTATTGTTTACTTCAGTGATCACGTTCAATATATTTCATATGTTGAAAACATCTGAGACTGAGACCCTTTGGACGATGCACTCATGTCTAGTAAAACACAAATTAGGACTTACTAGTTGGGAAAATGACATTTTGGAGTTTGGTCTCCTGCGAAACCAGCCTTTATGACTCCAGACCCCTGAAAGAAATAACAACTTCAAAAGCACAAATTAAACTGAGAAATGCATATGACCATATGAAACAAAGTGAAACAAATTATACATCTTATGCAATTTGTGTTATTGAACTCAAAATGTGACCAAGCCAGTTTCAGACAGTGGCTGTTATTTCCAAGAACGGATTTAGTGAATTCAAAGGTGTACAGCAATGACAAAGGTTCTGCACCTGCTTCAAAATGAAACCAGCCACAAGTAATACAGCCTCTCGCGATGTTATGCAATATATTTAGTTACGCACGGCAAAGTTCGTAAACAGTCAAAAACTAACCGCACATCTTAAGCAATATCAAATATGATGACCAAACCAGAGACTGCATTGCTGAAATATACTTTTCATATTATATTGGAAAATAATATATAGTCATAACTGAAAATTCATAAAAACCTTGAATAATGCATTCCCGCTACCCTGAGCCAGGCAAATCATTTTTGTTGCAATAAAGATAAGGTAGAAAATTAAATCATAAGTAAGCATGAAACATTTCAGACAAACAAATTCTAAGTATTATATAATTTTACAAATTATATGAGCAGAAATTGGGCAGATACACAGACATATATTGAAGAAAAAACTGTCAGAATAATTCCTGCAGATTTCATAAGCAAGTGCTTATAAAAACGGTCCCTAATCAACAGCTCACCAGACAATCCACTTACATTATCGATGACAACAGGCTGGTTGAATATGACATCAAAAGCATCCATTATTGTCAATAGAAACAAAAAGAGACCAATAAACAAATGTTGGATCAAATCAGACTTGCACCTGGAAAATACCACAGTGATTATATAAACAACAAAACATTTGTGCATCACACCTCACCCCATCCCCAATACATAAAAACATACACATGAAAAAGTGACAAGATGGTTTCTATGACAACTATGGATTTTGAAGCCGACCAATGATACCCCCTACACATTATAACCATCCCCCAAGTTGGAGTTTAACAACACTCATTATTTTCAAGTGGGAGTTTTTTCAGCACATTATTTTTGTTTTTTTGTCTATATAATAATTTGGAACCACACAATGCATCTTTCTGACATTAGCTACAATTCAACTATCTAAAAACCTCTCTCCCAGCCAGAATGAATGCTCAGACTTTACTTTCCACACACCATCCTCTGGTCATCACCAGATTTCTCCTGGCAACAAGTTTTTACCAAAAAAAGTTCTTTGTATGCTTTCATGCCTTGCCAAAGGCTTGTGTTTGACCCAATCTCCTCCCCTTATTTTGTGTTGAATTAAATGAGCAGCACTAAACCGGGATGTCTACTGAAGAACTGCCTCCAACAAGATCATTCCAAGAAGATATATGGCTCAGTGGAACAACACCTACATTCCAAGCCATAGGTCCCAGGCTCAGCTGGTTCTTTGAATAAGAACAACCTGACCCCCAAAACTCTTCCAAAAAGTAGAATTTCTGATACTTTATGAGCTTGGCAGTCAATGTCTTGCCTGGCCCAAACCATTATCATTAAGATATTACTGAGGTCTGCCATCTTTTACCACTACAGCCTATGTGATTGCATTGGATATTTTATATTTTTAAAATCATTAAGTTGAATGAAAATAAGCCACTATAATTATATTTTTCACATTCATTATCAACATACAACTTAGACCACTATTAAATAAAGAGGCTTGACCCTAGGAATAAAAATTATCATAATAAGAAGAGAATGCTTGCTGTTTTTAATTTTGTTTTCTGTATACAGAAGCCATACACATGTATGGGAAATACAACAATAAAAATCCATATATAAAGACACATAAAAACATACAGTAAACACACACAAACCCTACATGCATCCTCAGCTACCAGCCACCCATTTCACACCAGATGGCTCCCACCAACAACCCCTCAAAGACAGATAGAAAGCAGGTGAGCAGCTGGTGGTCAAAAGAAATGCCAGAGGTCACATCAATAGTGAAGCAGAGCCTCCAGATATCTGTAGGGAAAAAACCATAGCCCAATTGAGAGGAGCCCAAGGCTTCGCATAGCATCCAGAGAGAGAGAAAGAGAGGGAGCACTTACATGAAGGATACAAAATTTATAGTATGAGACAAGTTGGTAGATACTGACACTGCACTCTGAGGTTCTCTGGATCCAGCTGCTCATCATCACTGAATTAATAAACTAAGTTCTACACTCTACACCTCACATGTAGCTCAGCAAAAACTTAAAATAACAATTATTTGTGTACTGCATGTAGGGAGAAAAAAACGAACAAAAAAGAAAGCAAAACAAGTCAAATATCACAATTAATGACATAATGATGGTTAGCAGAGATACATAAGTTTTGATATATTGTACGAAGGCATTACAGACGTTTGCAATCGAAATTTTACAAAAATACTAAGAAATCATCCTTCACTTATCTCCCAAAAAATATCAAAACGAGTGAAATAATGAGGGTTCATCCCTGTGGAATACCTTATCAACGACGACCACCACTAATACGACAATAATAATATCGTATCTAGGTAACTCAATATATAACCCAAATCAAAATACACCTATGGTCACTACTAACTACTACAACAACAGCACATCGACAACAAACATAAAATAATGCTGCCGTCGCCGCCGCACCCTGCAGGAGAACCCATTTTGTTCATTAATAGATAAAGTTAAAATACGGTAGCTAAATTACAGCCCTTTAATTCGCAAAACTAAGAAAAAAGTATCTTTACACCAATGACACACCGCAAAGCTAGAAAGGAGTGTTCCATTTACCAAAAACAGAATAGAGGCTAGGGTGTCAAGAGAAATTAAATAGAAACCCTTAGATGACTCATTAGCCCCAGATTTCTGATAATACTTGGGATATACGGTGTCACCTTGGGATATGGGGATAAATACGAAATGTGAAAGCTGAGAGGAGTGATTGTCAAAAGCTTACGAAAAGAGGGGATAGTGGATTTATCCCCACTTTTCTACGATGGACCCCCAGAAGGACAGCTGGATCCATACATATATTATCATCTAACACGATGGGTAAACAAAAGTACAGGGATTAAAAAAGCACAAAACGTCATAAAGAGGCCAAAATATAGCCACAAAGATGACGCTGCACGAAACAGCAAGGCCTGGTGAAACGGGCCTGAGAAACGAGCTGCAACTGCAATGTGAAACATAAAACAAAATGGATGCCGGGAGCCTCTTGAGCTGGTCTGGGGACCTCTTAGCTGGCTTAAGCCAGCTAAGGAGGCAAATTTGCCTCCTGGCCGCCAATCTGGGATCTTTTGAGCTTTTGTATAGGACCGCCTTGAGCTGGTATGAGGCGCCTGAGCACGGGCGCTGAAAGTATGGGGGGGTGGTGAGGGGACGTTTGCCCCCAAATTTTTGGGTTCACCGTCGTTGATGCTATCAGGTACCAAATATGCTCGAAATTCGCCTCCTCCGATCACCACCATCCCGAGTTCGTCCCCCTGTAAAAATTTCGTGGCGACGCCCAGGGGCCAAAAAAGTGTTCTATGTGTTACAATTGAAAATTTCAAACCATAAATGTGTCACCAGCCCAGCCCAGGCTGCAAGATGCGGTACGTTTTGCGTTAGTAGGACACCAATGGATACTCCTGGACCATCATAGTTGTTGAAAAATGTTGCGATTTCAAATTACAAGAGTCGACTTCGGCAAGTTTTTCTGTTATTGGTCTGGAGGAAACATGTCGGCTAATTTTTGTCACCTTGCCCACCTTGGGCTGTCACCATTTAGAATGTCAAAATGACCAGTTTTTCGACCTCTGGCGACGCCCCTGCCCCTGAGCTTGTATGGAACCCACTAAGCTGGCCTGGGGTCACATATCTTTTGGGACTTCTTGAGCTGTTCTAGGGCCTCTAAGATGATGTGGGGCCCCTCATGGGCTGATGTTTAAGGTTTCGATGCGTTTTCACCGATGAAGATATCAAATTGCTAAAAAATGGGACTCTTGGGGACTCCCTGAGATAACCCCCTCTAAGAAAGGTTTCCCTCTTTTTCAATTTTTTTCTATACCCCTGGTACGGGGTGCCCCTAGTCTGGCTCTGATTCCAAGGACGGATAGGGAAACGAAATATCCTTTATAGGGTCTTGGAAAGGAACTTAACTTTACATGGTGGTTTAACTCGACTCATGCACCTGCTCTCCTGGCTTTCTCTACTGTTTTCTGATTCATTTTTGGTGAACAATACTTGGTGGACTATTGACCGCCCATCACCAGGTAACAAACAGCGCTGCTTTGACAATATCTGCTCCATAAAACTTTTGAACCAATACTATCTCCCCGCTCCTCCCCCCAAAAAAACATGGAAATATATCAGGTTCTCCGAAACACCCAAAAATCGCTCCCCAGAGTGGCATAAACCACTCTACTCCCATCTTCTCTCAACGAAATCCTAGATCCGATCAGTGTCTCCAGAGCAGAAACTCTTCTCAACATGCCACCTTCTTTGACCTGTCATGACCTCAATGTTTTTTTTAGCAAAAAAGTGACCAATATAGTTTCTTCTTGAATTGTTAAGAGCTATCCACCAGGGTTCACGTTTTTTCGCTATCCCGCGTAGCAGAGTGCCGAGTTCGAGGGGAGGGGGTATTCGAACGTACATCTCCCACCATGGCGAAGGTGGCTCGGAGGCCCACCGGAGTGGGTGTTAAAGCCAACGCCTGGTTGAGGGTGTGTGGGGGCGATGGTGATCTTCATTATAGCCAAGTTTCATTAACCTAGGTTAGTATATTCAATGTCAAACGAGGTCTTGAATGTCGAATCTGGGCCGTGCCGAAAACATATTGGGAAATACCGTGATTATGCGGAAAAGGCTAGGAATAAACTGGAAGCGGACTAAGAGCAAAAAGAAGGTCCACAAAATTTGCTCTGAAAGTGTGAAGCCGGGGTCCTTCAAGGTCACTGACCTATGACGTGACGATGTGACGTATTCTCGTGGTGAAACATAATGTGGAGAGCCATATACTTTTTGACCTTGAAAAAAGACCTTTGACATTGACCTTGACACTGAGCAGCCTTAACTAATAGAACCATGTGAATGGCGAATGGGATCAATGATCTACACCTCGGACTTTTAACATTGACCTCTGGCTTTTGACCTTGACCTTGAACTTCATGTGGGATGAACGTGGCATATGACCCGATTATATGACGCAATCACGTCACTACTCCACCTACAGCGCAGGCGAGTAGGTGCGACTGCGCAATCGCGACGGTTCTAAATACAAGTCTGAATTTGAACGTTTATACATAAGTAAAACCAAGCTTTGACTGATTTTCAAAAGTTTTCACAAGTCGGCGCGCTCATGAATTCCCTCAAATATAGCCTTGTAGCCTTTGCCGGTAGCGAACCGCTCTCCGGCGACGTTAGAAAGGTAGGTGGGGCACTTTAGTAGCTCCTGTACTGCGTGTGTTAACCCAGGTGCTCGTCCGCACGCGTGAACTTCTTTCCACGAAAAGCCCACGCACACGCGCCGAGTCTATGCAGTTCAAGGATTATATCCAAACATATGTTCTTACCGATTCCGACGGAAGCGGAAAATAATGGGGAGGACAGCTGAAGCCGACAGAACCTGGCAGGATGTATAGAAGAGGTGTTCCTATTAATTAGTGGGCTCGCATTAGAACCATGCTCGGGGAACAAACGTTACATTACGACAACGATTCAGAAATGGAAACATAGTAACAACTGTCAGCTCATTAGACTAATCATGCAGCACTCCGCGACTGTTGCGGCAGGCCTAAAAGCTTTCTGCTTCACTGTTCCATTTCGCTTTCATACGTCACGTTACAGACAGCCGGCTGAAAACGATGTTAGTGCAGCAAACTAGCCCACAATGAAATACCCCAATCAGAACTGAGAGCTGCCAAGTGTTTATTTATTCTGACATGGCTTGGCTTGAAGCACCATACCTACCGGCTTCCCCTGATGCAAAGACGGTGACGTCCATGAAGTTAGCGACGGATTCGCATTCGGATTCAGCGACGGATTCGCCCGAAATGGCGTCTCCTGCGATTTCGCTCAAATTCACACCATAGGCTCCCCGTGCCCTCAGCAACACACCCCTAAAGTGATTTTCTGTCACCAGAGCTGCAAAAAATCTCAAATCTGTCGGGCACTATCAAAAAAACCTCCAAATCTGTCGGGTGGTTAGGATAGGACTATTAATATTGTCTAGAACCCATTCAATTGGTAAAATGTTCCTACTCTTTTTCCACATTCTTAATAGAAAATACTAAAATTAGCATAAAAAACTTCAAGTTTGGCACCAATGGATATCATTATCCTTATTTTTGTGCTCTGATCCTTATATGTGTGATATCCTTATTTTTCGTGCTCTGAAGCCGCCTATGGAAAATCTAAGTGGAATGACACAAGTCTATTAATTTTCAAAACTCTAGAACTGAGACTATTCTTCGGGTTTTCAATTATCAGACACGCTCAGGAAATTAAGGTTATCGGCAGAAACCTATAACAAATTGAATACCGAACCACCAATTCTCATTTTCTGGAGTCACCATTGGTAAAGGAAATTTATTATTGGATGTAATTTGAGATTTGTGGACGTACAGCATACAAATAGTGTGTGTCAGTCAGCTCGACTGGGTCTTGAATAAGACTCAGTCTTGAATTCAGATGATTTAGGTCACAGGTGGAAATATACAATAACATGAAAAGCAGCCCCCTTTTTTCAGTCCTCTGCAGCCGCCATTGACAAAAAATGCTGCACTAGAATGAGAATAAGTGATATTTTGTTATTATGTTACATAGTCCAGCCCAGAATACTTAAAAAATATAGTTTGCAATGGAAGAAAGCTGACCTAGTTCCCATACCATGCGGTTACTTATGCCAGCTTCTGCAGATTTTCATGATTTCAGTTTTTTGGAGGTGGGAGGGGGTAATTTGGAAGAAACCCCCAAAATTTATATATGGATTTTGCTCTGATGGCCAGACAAAAAGATTGGAGGGGTACTTTTTTGATATTCGAAAGTGTTTTTTAAGGATCATGGCTACTTGTAGTTGAATACAAACATGTAATATTAGCTTTCCATGACTTTAAATGCATGTTTACATGAAAAATCCTAAATTTTGAAGCTCTTGGCTATCTCAAAGTTTTTCATGCATTGCCGTGCTCATTTCCATGAGGGTACGTGGTTTAGGATCTGAAGTTCATGAGGCTAATAAATAACCTTAAGTCAGTTAGATAGTAAATGTCAAATAAATATCATGTTTCCAAGGAAGTTAAGAGTAAAAGGAATGAGTAAAGGTTGCACTAGGCTGTGTTTTTGTTATATCTTTGTCCCCTTGACATAGATCATAGGCATATTTAGGTAAGTGAATAAAATGAAATAGGAGAAATAGTTTGGTACTTAAAACTCAAATTAATGTGGAAAGGTGAAGAGTTTTGTTTCTTTGGCATTTACAAATCCACTGATGAAGGTATGCAACTTTTGTGGTTAATTCTGGACAAACAGGCATTGGATTTAAAAGAAGACGGAAGGGAAAATCAAACGTTTTAGTCTAATTTGACCAGTCTGCTGGTAAAATTCATTTTTCCCTTATTAATATCATTTAAAATTATTGATCAACAGTGAGCATAACAAACTATATGGAAATAATTGTAAGCTGCCGAAATTACAACGAACACCACATCACTTACTTGTTTGTTTTCTCCCACACTGTTCTGATCTGCCCGCTGTTTGATCCATGCATCAAAACGACCTCCTTGGCCAAAACCACTGTTCCTGAACTTGCAGGGCAGCCCAGAATGCTTGATTCGCTGATGCTCCTTAAAAAACGTTTCTCGCCAAAATACCCACATCCCTCAAATCCACATTTAAGCTTGACACGGGACGGTGGAAGGGGCTTCAGCTTAATCGAAGCCATTTATCAGCCCTTCAACTATGGACGATGAAATCCAGGCTCAACCAGTTTACTCAAGATGTATACCAAAGTAATGCAAGAGAAAAATAATCAAAAACACAACCTTGCAACGGATTGCCTCCACCACACCACGGGATTCTAGGGCCTTGGCCTCCGCCATATCCACAAGGCAACACACCAAACCGCAGCGCTGCTTTCAAACCAGATACCTTTTACACCGGCTTTGCCGCAAGGGCGCTGTTCAAACAGCGCCCTTGCGGCAGCGTTGAGCGTACTTCCAAACGAAGGAAACGAAGGAAAAAAACTGTTTTGCCTGTCGCCTTTACCTTTACGGCGGCCTGTCGGGCCAAGCTGTCATGTGCTATGGAATACAAATCGGGCCCGACAGGCCGGTGAAGGAATTTTTCCAGCAGAGGATTTTCTGGGTGACGTTTAAAAGGCCCTCTGTGCATAAGGCCCTCTATTCAAAGGTTCCTCGATTCATAAGTCCCTCGAAAAGACCCTCTGTGCATAAGGCCCTCTATTCAAAGGTCCCTCGATTTTCCATCGGTTCTTGCCGCACACTGGCTTGATACGGGAGAGGTGCAAATTCATGAAAAACTTGTTGAGTGAAAGAGGTGACAATTCTAATATTGAGTTTTTTTAGAACAAAAAATATTTTCTGCTTCCTTTCAAGATTTTTTTCTCACAGATTGTAAGATCTGTCGCAAGACCATACCGTGCCCTAAAATCTGTCGGGCACTTTATGACCCGAGAGCCCGACTTTTTGCAGCTTTGTCTGTCACATTCACCCGTTCACCCGCTAGAGGTGAAAAAGTGAAATTCACCCGAAACGGCGTCTCCTGCGATTTCGCTCAAATTCACACCATAGGCTCCCCGTGCCCTCAGCAACTCACCCCTAAAGTGATTTTCTGTCACATTCACCCGTTCACCCGCTAGAGGTGAAAAGGTGAAATTCACCCGAAACGGCGTCTCCAGCGATTTCGCTCAAATTCACACCATAGGCTCCCCGTGCCCTCAGCAACTCACCCCTAAAGTGATTTTCTGTCACATTCACCCGTTCACCCGCTAGAGGTGAAAAGGTGAAATTCACCCGAAACAGCGTCTCCTGCGATTTCGCTCAAATTCACACCATAGGCTCCCCGTGCCCTCAGCAGCACACCCCTAAAGTGATTTTCTGTCACATTCACCCGTTCACCCGCTAGAGGTGAAAAAGTGAAATTCACCCGAAACAGCGTCTCCTGCGATTTCGCTCAAATTCACACCATAGGCTCCCCGTGCCCTCAGCAACTCACCCCTAAAGTGATTTTCTGTCACATTCACCCGTTCACCCGCTAGAGGTGAAAAAGTGAAATTCACCCGAAACGGCGTCTCCTGCGATTTCGCTCAAATTCACACCATAGGCTTCCCGTGCCCTCAGCAACTCACCCCTAAAGTGATTTTCTGTCACATTCACCCGTTCACCCGCTAGAGGTGAAAAGGTGAAATTTTCCTAACCAGCGTCTTTAGCGTCGGATTCAGCGACGGATTCGCCCGAGATGGCGTCTCCTCCGATTTCGCTCAAATTCACACCATTGGCTTCCCGTGCCCTCAGCAACTCACAGCTAAAGTGATTTTCCGTCACAATCTCCTGTTCACCCGCTAGAGGTGAAAAGGTGAAATTCAAGCGAACCGGCATCTTCAGCGTCGGATTCAGCGACGGATTCGCCCGAAATGGCGTCTCCTGCGATTTCGCTCAAATTCACACCATAGGCTCCCCGTGCCCTCAGCAACTCACCCCTAAAGTGATTTTCTGTCACATTCACCCGTTCACCCGCTAGAGGTGAAAAGGTGAAATTCACCCGAAACGGCGTCTCCAGCGATTTCGCTCAAATTCACACCATAGGCTCCCCGTGCCCTCAGAAGCACACCCCTAAAGTGATTTTCTGTCACATTCACCCGTTCACCCGCTAGAGGTGAAAAAGTGAAATTCACCCGAAACGGCGTCTCCTGCGATTTCGCTCAAATTCACACCATAGGCTTCCCGTGCCCTCAGCAACTCACCCCTAAAGTGATTTTCTGTCACATTCACCCGTTCACCCGCTAGAGGTGAAAAGGTGAAATTTTCCTAACCAGCGTCTTTAGCGTCGGATTCAGCGACGGATTCGCCCGAGATGGCGTCTCCTCCGATTTCGCTCAAATTCACACCATTGGCTCCCCGTGCCCTCAGCAACTCACAGCTAAAGTGATTTTCCGTCACAATCTCCTGTTCACCCGCTAGAGGTGAAAAGGTGAAATTCAAGCGAACCGGCATCTTCAGCGTCGGATTCAGCGACGGATTCGCCCGAAATGGCGTCTCCTGCGATTTCGCTCAAATTCACACCATAGGCTCCCCGTGCCCTCAGCAACTCACCCTTAAAGTGATTTTCTGTCACATTCACCCGTTCACCCGCTAGAGGTGAAAAGGTGAAATTTTCCTAACCAGCGTCTTTAGCGTCGGATTCAGCGACGGAATCGCCCGAGATGGCGTCTCCTCCGATTTCGCTCAAATTCACACTATTGGCTCCCCGTGCCCTCAGCAACTCACAGCTAAAGTGATTTTCCGTCACAATCTCCCGTTCACCCGCTAGAGGTGAAAAGGTGAAATTCAAGCGAACCGGCATCTTCAGCGTCGGATTCAGCGACGGATTCGCCCGAAATGGCGTCTCCTGCGATTTCGCTCAAATTCACACCATAGGCTCCCCGTGCCCTCAGCAACTCACCCCTAAAGTGATTTTCTGTCACATTCACCCGTTCACCCGCTAGAGGTGAAAAGGTGAAATTCACCCGAAACGGCGTCTCCTGCGATTTCGCTCAAATTCACACCATAGGCTCCCCGTGCCCTCAGCAACTCACCCCTAACGTGATTTTCTGTCACATTCACCCGTTCACCCGCTAGAGGTGAAAAAGTGAAATTCACCCGAAACGGCGTCTCCTGCGATTTCGCTCAAATTCACACCATAGGCTCCCCGTGCCCTCAGCAACTCACCCCTAAAGTGATTTTCTGTCACATTCACCCGTTCACCCGCTAGAGGTGAAAAAGTGAAATTCACCCGAAACGGCGTCTCCTGCGATTTCGCTCAAATTCACACCATAGGCTTCCCGTGCCCTCAGCAACTCACCCCTAAAGTGATTTTCTGTCACATTCACCCGTTCACCCGCTAGAGGTGAAAAGGTGAAATTTTCCTAACCAGCGTCTTTAGCGTCGGATTCAGCGACGGATTCGCCCGAGATGGCGTCTCCTCCGATTTCGCTCAAATTCACACTATTGGCTCCCCGTGCCCTCAGCAACTCACAGCTAAAGTGATTTTCCGTCACAATCTCCCGTTCACCCGCTAGAGGTGAATAGGTGAAATTCAAGCGAACCGGCATCTTCAGCGTCGGATTCAGCGACGGATTCGCCCAAGATGGAGTCTCCTCCGATTTCGCGCAAATTCACACCATTGGCTCCCCGTGCCCTCAGCAACTTACAGCTAAAGTGATTTTCCGTCACAATCTCCCGTTCACCCGCTAGAGGTGAAAAAGTGAAATTCAAGCGAACCGGCATATTCAGCGTCGGCTTCAGCGACGGATTCGCCCGAAATGGCGTCTCCTGCGATTTCGCTCAAATTCACACCATAGGCTCCCTGTGCCCTCAGGAACTCACAGCTAAAGTGATATTCGGTCACATTCACCCGTTCACCCGCGCGCATTCACCAAATGGCAAAAACAAGGAATCCTGACTTTATTTTGTTCCAGCATATTGCACGGACGGTCAAAGGAATATTTCAAAACAAATGTTTTTCATTAGGCCAGAAGCCCAGGCTGGAATCCGCTTCTAACGAGCCAAAAGGCACTGGCACAGCTTAGCCACCATGTTTCTGCCCGGTTTCGAACAGTGCCACGGCACCAAACAAATAAGACTACTTAACTAGACGAGGAGAGGTGGTTTTGGCCACCACACAAACGAGATCACTTGACCAGACAAAGATCTTGACCAGAAACGCTCTTCACATCCGTGAGGAACAGGCGTGGCGGCAGTCGACTGATGGTTACAGGTAATGCTCGAGCCAGCGGATCTAAGCGTCCTCGACTTCACAGTACATTCATCACAGTAAGATAAAAGTTTACCAAAATGACTAAAAATGTCTTCTGACTTCTCACAAAAATTATATAAACACATGACCCAGTCCGGACAATATCACAAAATGCCTATATTACAATAGAATAGCATTCCTTACTTCGACCCTCTCATCCTCAGTAGGGCAGAGCGAGAAGGCTATCTGGATTTTAACGAAAACAACAAAGGCATTCTGAAGCACAGGACGACACAACGCACTTATAAGGCAGGCCCAGTTTGAGGCTTCCAAAAAAAAAAACACTCAGTACCATCATCTATTACACTGGTCAACAAAATTTAACTGCTGTCGTGGATCCAATATGAAATAGCCTGTTTCTAAAGTAATTTGTGGCGCTGAACAAGAATCTGGCAGCAGGAATGCCGTATCAGATCAGAATTTTGAGATACAGTATGTCTGTGTCTTGTCTTTGGGCAAGCCAACTCGGCATCAGTGACATTGATAGTGTAAAAAAAAGATGTCCAGGAAAATGAGCGTTTGGGTGTTTGTGGAGGCTAGGGTGTTCTACCTTACACCCGATTTGCATAGACCTAGGTCAATATATTCACGGTAAAACGAGGCCATATAGGTTAAATTCTGTCTGTGCAGGGTCGCCATTGGAAAATGCCGTGATTATGCGATGAAAAGCGGATATGGAGAGAAAGCGACCCTAAAGTAACGGCAGAAAGGTCTGAGGCAATGTTCTCTGAAACTTTGAGGGCAAGGTGGTTCAAGGTCATTGACCTTTGACGTCAGAATATTACATTTTGCCTATAACGTGTACTGCAACTATCACTATGGCAACCGTAGGGCGGGAAATAAGGTTTGACATTGACCCATGAACTTTGTCTTGAACCTGCAACCTTGAGCTCAAGATTGAGTGACCTAGCGTATGACGTCATAGCATGATATACGTCATATTAGGCGGCGTCATCCGACCAAAGGCACTAGGGACTATGACCTTGAAATGGTGGTATAACCTTGACCTGTGAATTTTTGCTTAGACTCGACTTTCAAGGGAGGTGACTCTGACATAAAATCCTCATCATATAATGTTGCGACGTCACCTCTCGGTCTACAAAACCGGCGAGCTTGTGCGACCGAGCGCAAACCTTGTTCAATGTACAATCTTCATGCACCTGAACGCGAGGTAGTCTTCCGTTGCAAAACAAAATTCACACATATATATATATATATATACACATATATAGTGATAAGCTGCATTGTGTGGGTGCAGATAATCCGGGTTCTCGACTTCCTTGATCTATATTTTTCACAAAAGGCTAGGTTGATGACAGTGTGTGGAAAGTGTAGGGGCTATACAACAGGTATGCTCTGGGGAAGAAACTAGGTCCGATGGCCAATAACGGTTACTAATTTTGAAATCAGAGGTATCGAAATAGGTAGAAACAGGTGTTCACGTGCCGGATCCATTTTGGATGTTGACCAGTGTTATTCAAGTGCATTGCAGAACATTGAGCAGCATATGGATGAGCCACTTACACGAAACAACGTGCAGCGCCACTTTGCGGTGACAAGCCAGTGAACCGTTACAGGTGAACACCTTAAAAACCGACGACCCGGTTTTCTCCTCCGGTTTCTTTCTCCTCAAGGCCCGCGGAGGCCTTTCCTGGAGTCGTCCATTCTCTGGGAGCCGCAGAGGATAGACGAAATTGTTGAGGCAGCGAAAACGTTGCAGCGGAGACCGGACACAGCGTCATCACGTCACCTGCAATAAACCCAACAATACACATTAGAGTTACGCATATCTGAAAAATGCCGCCCCGGTAGCTCAGAGATTTGTTGAAGCTGCAGTGATGTGGAGACTTGGGATCGATTCCCCGGAAACACTTTGGCGCTAAACATTTACCCGCTGTAGGTCGGATGGTGAGAGCATTTGGCTAGAAAGGGTGAGCCTGAACGGGGCGGCCGTCCATGTGCTTTGTGGGAAGTTAAACTTTGGCTTTAAAATCGAACCCTTCCTAGCGGGTATTGCTTACTCGCATTGTGGGGTCGGGGTCTCCATGACAAGTCTCTGAATTATAATGAGACATCTATCGCAAAACCTGAACTTGTACGAACTTGGTCAAAGCTAAAAAATACTCTAGCGGGTGAACGGGTGAATGTGACAGAAAATCACTTTAGGGGTGAGTTGCTGAGGGCACGGGGAGCCTATGGTGTGAATTTGAGCGAAATCGCAGGAGACGCCGTTTCGGGTGAATTTCCATTTTTCACCTCTAGCGGGTGAACGGGTGAATGTGACAGAAAATCACTTTAGGGGTGAGTTGCTGAGGGCACGGGGAGCCTATGGTGTGAATTTGAGCGAAATCGCAGGAGACGCCGTTTCGGGTGAATTTCACTTTTTCACCTCTAGCGGGTGAACGGGTGAATGTGATAGAAAATCACTTTAGGGGTGAGTTGCTGAGGGCACGTGGAGCCTATGGTGTGAATTTGAGCGAAATCGCAGGAGACGCCATTTCTGGCGAATCCGTCGCTGAATCCGACGCTGAAGATGCCGGTTCGCTTGAATTTCACCTTTTCACCTCTAGCGGGTGAACGGGAGATTGTGACGGAAAATCACTTTAGCTGTGAGTTGCTGAGGGCACGGGGAGCCAATAGTGTAAATTTGAGTGAAATCGGAGGAGACGCCTTCTCGGGCGAATCCGTCGCTGAATCCGACGCTAAAGACGCTGGTTAGGAAAATTTCACCTTTTCACCTCTAGCGGGTGAACGGGTGAATGTGATAGAAAATGACTTTAGGGGTGAGTTGCTGAGGGCACGGGAAGCCTATGGTGTGAATTTGAGCGAAATCGCAGGAGACGCCGTTTCGGGTGAATTTCCATTTTTCACCTCTAGCGGGTGAACGGGTGAATGTGACAGAAAATCACTTTAGGGGTGAGTTGCTGAGGGCACGGGGAGCCTATGGTGTGAATTTGAGCGAAATCGCAGGAGACGCCATTTCGAGCGAATCCGTCGCTGAATCCGACGCTGAAGATGCCGGTTCGCTTGAATTTCACCTTTTCACCTCTAGTGGGTGAACGGGAGATTGTGACGGAAAATCACTTTAGCTGTGAGTTGCTGAGGGCACGGGGAGCCAATAGTGTGAATTTGAGCGAAATCGGAGGAGACGCCATCTCGGGCGAATCCGTCGCTGAATCCGACGCTAAAGACGCTGGTTAGGAAAATTTCACCTTTTCACCTCTAGCGGGTGAACGGGTGAATGTGACAGAAAATCACTTTAAGGGGTGAGTTGCTGAGGGCACGGGGAGCCTATGGTGTGAATTTGAGCGAAATCGCAGGAGACGCCGTTTCGGGTGAATTTCACCCTTTCACCTCTAGCGGGTGAACGGGTGAATGTGACAGAAAATCACTTTAGGGGTGAGTTGTTGAGGGCACGGGGAGCCTTTGGTGTGAATTTGAGCGAAATCGCAGGAGACGCCGTTTCGGGTGAATTTCACTTTTTCACCTCTAGTGGGTGAACGGGTGAATGTGACAGAAAATCACTTTAGGAGTGAGTTGCTGAGGGCACGGGGAGCCTATGGTGTGAATTTGAGCGAAATCGCAGGAGACGCCGTTTCGGGTGAATTTCACTTTTTCACTTCTAGCGGGTGAACGGGTGAATGTGACAGAAAATCACTTTAGGGGTGAGTTGCTGAGGGCACGGGGAGCCTATCGTGTGAATTTGAGCGAAATCGCAGGAGACGCCGTTTCGGGTGAATTTCACTTTTTTCACCTCTAGCGGGTTAACGGGTGAATGTGACAGAAAATCACTTTAGGGGTCAGTTGCTGAGGGCACGGGGAGCCTATGGTGTGAATTTGAGCGAAATCGCAGGAGACGCCGTTTCGGGTGAATTTCACTTTTTCACCTCTAGCGGGTGAACGGGTGAATGTGACGGAAAATCACTTTAGGGGTGAGTTGCTGAGGGCACGGGGAGCCTATGGTGTGAATTTGAGCGAAATCGCAGGAGACGCCATTTCTGGCGAATCCGTCGCTGAATCCGACGCTGAAGATGCCGGTCCGCTTGAATTTCACCGTTTCACCTCTAGCGGGTGAACGGGAGATTGTGACGGAAAATCACTTTAGCTGTGAGTTGCTGAGGGCACGGGGAGCCAATAGTGTGAATTTGAGCGAAATCGGAGGAGACGCCATCTCGGGCGAATCCGTCGCTGAATCCGACGCTAAAGACGCTGGTTAGGAAAATTTCACCTTTTCACCACTAGCGGGTGAACGGGTGAATGTGACAGAAAATCACTTTAGGGGTGAGTTGCTGAGGGCACGGGGAGCCTATGGTGTGAATTTGAGCGAAATCGCAGGAGACGCCGTTTCGGGTGAATTTCACTTTTTTACCTCTAGCGGGTTAACGGGTGAATGTGACAGAAAATCACTTTAGGGGTGAGTTGTTGAGGGCACGGGGAGCCTTTGGTGTGAATTTGGGCGAAATCGCAGGAGACGCCGTTTCGGGTGAATTTCACTTTTTCACCTCTAGTGGGTGAACGGGTGAATGTGACAGAAAATCACTTTAGGAGTGAGTTGCTGAGGGCACGGGGAGCCTATGGTGTGAATTTGAGCGAAATCGCAGGAGACGCCGTTTCGGGTGAATTTCACTTTTTCACCTCTAGCGGGTGAACGGGTGAATGTGACAGAAAATCACTTTAGGGGTGAGTTGCTGAGGGCACGGGGAGCCTATGGTGTGAATTTGAGCGAAATCGCAGGAGACGCCGTTTCGGGTGAATTTCACCTTTTCACCTCTAGCGGGTTAACGGGTGAATGTGACAGAAAATCACTTTAGGGGTGAGTTGCTGAGGGCACGGGGAGCCTATGGAGTGAATTTGAGCGAAATCGCAGGAGACGCCGTTTCGGGTGAATTTCACTTTTTCACCTCTAGCGGGTGAACGGGTGAATGTGACAGAAAATCACTTTAGGGGTGAGTTGCTGAGGGCACGGGGAGCCTATGGTGTGAATTTGAGCGAAATCGCAGGAGACGCCATTTCGGGCGAATCCGTCGCTGAATCCGACGCTGAAGATGCCGGTTCGCTTGAATTTCACCTTTTCACCCCTAGCGGGTGAACGGGAGATTGTGACGGGAAATCACTTTAGCTGTGAGTTGCTGAGGGCACGGGGAGCCAATAGTGTGAATTTGAGCGAAATCGGAGGAGACGCCATCTCGGGCGAATCCGTCGCTGAATCCGACGCTAAAGACGCTGGTTAGGAAAATTTTACCTTTTCATTTCTAGCGGGTGAACGGGTGAATGTGACAGAAAATCACTTTAGGGGTGAGTTGCTGAGGGCACGGGGAGCCTATGGTGTGAATTTGAGCGAAATCGCAGGAGACGCCGTTTCGGGTGAATTTCACTTTTTCACCTCTAGGGGGTGAACGGGTGAATGTGACAGAAAATCACTTTAGGGGTGAGTTGCTGAGGGCACGGGGAGCCTATGGTGTGAATTTGAGCGAAATCGCAGGAGACGCCGTTTCGGGTGAATTTCACTTTTTCACCTCTAGTGGGTGAACGGGGGAATGTGACAGAAAATCACTTTAGGGGTGAGTTGCTGAGGGCACGGGGAGCCTATGGTGTGAATTTGAGCGAAATCGCAGGAGACGCCGTTTCGGGTGAATTTCACCTTTTCACCTCTAGCGGGTGAACGGGTGAATGTGACAGAAAATTACTTTAGGGGTGAGTTGCTGAGGGCACGGGGAGCCTATGGTGTGAATTTGAGCGAAATCGCAGGAGACGCAATTTCGGGCGAATCCGTCGCTGAATCCGAATGCGAATCCGTCGCTAACTTCATGGACGTAAGACGGCGCATGGCTAGATTAGCGGCACAGAAGCAGGAACAACATACACAAAACTAGCTTTCAGTTTAGACAGAGACAAAACACCTTGTTGCCGTCTTCGAACTGACTGCGAGAAATCAAAATGCGTCCATCTATGGCGAGAACGGTTTACTCTTTGCGCGCCGCATCAGTCTTCAATGCCGGGAGGTCGGTTCTGCTGCTGGGAGAACAGTTGCGTCTGCCATCGTTCCAGTGTTACGTTTGCCAGTTCAGTTCAGCACTCGATCGATGGCTTGCCGTTCCATATGGAGAGTGGCTGACTCCCTGGCGGGACATTGTACGGATGTAAACAGGTGTGGATTCGATGGCCGATCCAGAGCAGGTGATCTGTGACAGGGAGAGGACAAGAACAATCGGGAAATGCACATTTCGATATGATAAAAGTGTGCGGGCAAACGCTTCACCGTGGATCCACGAATGGGAAAATCGAGGGGAAAGGTAGACTGCATTAACTTGTTCAATAAAACATGAATGTACACTTTTCCATCTTGTATGTTTCTCTCAACTTTCATATGGTTACAATTGTGTTCTCAAAGAACTCTCGTGCTTTTCTAATGGTTTTCTCAAAGTGGCAATCCCTTCATATTGTGGGTCGATGAATTTTATTGGTGACAGAGGTTTCTAACATGGTAACTCTTGTCAACATAACAAACTTAGTGTGTGAAGGGAAAATAATATTAACCCGCGCCCCACCGGGGTCCGGCGCCACCTTCGCCAGGGGGCCATCGATGGCCCCCCTCTAACTCCGAAAATATGGGCGTTAGGCAAATCTGCAAGTGCAATAGAAGCTCGCGTGAATTCAGTAAGAAATTACTTCGCATGTTTTAGTGCTCGGTCAATGGTTTGACCTCCAGAGGTCAATTAGGTCAAGATCGGCTATTTTCACTCAAATATGCAATGATTAAGAACTGGGCATAACTCTAATGTCATTAGAGCTATTGAGGCCTGGTAAAGTACATTTGATAGAAATTGCCAGTACTTTTTCCGTATGTGGAACGTAAGACCTCCCGCCAGTGGTTTGACCGCCGAGGTCACCTCGTGACCTAATATGACCTGAGGTCACAAGGTAAAGTGACCTGCCGTATATCAAATGAAAGCCAGTGACAAGACAAACACGATGGTGTTTGTTTCACCGCTCTAGCACAATTAGGTCAAAGTTATTGTCAAAATACTGTTTTGACCTCTGGTGACCTTTGATGACCTTGGAAAAGTCAAGGGCAAATATGACCCCTGGGATCCTGAAGGGTGTCCAAAACGTTGTTCTGAGCAGTCTGAGTATTTGCAATCTTTTTGTGGCTTTTATATCATGAACAGCTTTTCCCAATGCTTTGTCATGGGAGAGGTCGCCTCGTGACCTGACCTCGGGCACGAAATCGAAAAATCCCGGATATACACCTTGTAGACCCTGGAGGGGTCATGAAGTGGGAGTTTCAAATCGATCGACTTTGAAATGTAGCTCTTACGAGCTCTAAAGGTGAAGTGAGGTGACCTTGGTTGACCTCGTCTGGTGACTTGACCTTGGGTGACCCGGGGTAAAAATTTCAGGGATGATGGGAAAATGATGCAGTGAGAGGTAGAGCCTCAACCGCGGTGCTGCGCCTCGTCGTTTTCTGCTATCCCGGAAAACCTTAGGGGCATCATGGCCCGTGGGGCGGTTAACGGATCCGTACTCTCGTGGAGACAGTGAGCCATTAAGTCTGCACCAATATATCCCTTCGGTCAGATATACAGCAAACGCGTGCCGCTGAGTTCAAGACAGAGGTCAGAAAACGAATTCCTTTTTAAAACAGAGACAAATTTTTGTATCAAGATAAAGAAGTTTCCCAAAAAAGGTTAGCGGGGTTTAACGAGAGCGGAAATGACCATTACCAAAGCAGTGCATGAAATTAAATGTATAGAAAGTTTCAAATCGATCGGCTTAGAAATGTAGCTATGGTAGAGCTCAAAATTTAAAGTGAGGTGACTTTGGTTGATCTCGTCTGGTGAACTGACCTAGTGTAGCCCGGGGTAAAAAATTTTAGGGATGGTGGGAAAATAATGGGATGAGTAGTAGACCCTCAACAATGGTGCTGCGCCTCGTCGTTTTTCTGTTATTCTGAAACAAACCTTAGGGGGCCATTGATGGTCCCGCGGTGGGGCGAGGGTTAATGGGATTGAAACTTAGATAGCCAGGGGATACTGCATGCCGTACAATCTCTTGTTTAGAACTCCATTCGTCCCAGAAGTCACAATTCGCGGAAAAGTAGGATATGTGACGTGTGAAATCCGACCCCAACAGCCCTGCCCCGGCCGCGGTTATCATCGAAATCCGCCAGCGGCTTTTGGGCTCGTACGGGGAAGCAGAGTGGAGTAGAGGGGGGGTGAAGCTAGTACATTCGAAAACAATACGCTTATGAAGGACTGCTCCTCCGTAGAATGTGAGTTATGCGAGAAACCATATATGAAACCGGTTTTTCGGTCTTCCCAATGAGTCTGGTAGCTCAGTTTACACCCTATGAAGGTGCCAAACTCCCTTTAACACGCGCATTGACGGGGGGCGGGTACCCCCCCCCTCGGGTTTTTCAAAGATAGCAGAAAAACGGCTGCGCGTAGTGCCATCGTGCTTGGCATACCTTTTCCCCCATCATTTTTACAACTTGTGTGAAAATTTTAAGGTTAGGTCATCTCAGGTTTGGTCACCAGTACAGGTCAAGTGACCTGACCTCAAAAGAAGTTTAAGATAGCATAAGTCGGAACAGGGTGAACTTATCCGATTGAGACTCATCACATAATGGGCCCACAGAGCTCTCTAAAATATGTTCCGTTATTTTGGATATTGATGACCTAAAGTCAGGTACGAGACATGACCTCTCCATTGGAAATACATGGGAAAAATGGTTTTTACTGAATAACTCAGTAACAGAGGGTGATAGAGCGTTTATTTTAGCCGCATTAGACTCGCCTCTTGTCTTTGCGGTTTTAACGACATGTATTTTATATAATTTGACCTTGACCTGATCTCAGGTCAAGTCAAATCCTTGATTTGACCTAGCAAGGTCAAATTATATATCATTCGATTCGGCTTGCTGGGAGGATTCATATAGTTCAAGTCGTTTTGCTCTATCTTTACTTGTTCAGATGTAATGGCCGAAAACCTTAATTTACATGCTATCCCTATGACAGCATGTTTTGACCTCTCGTGACCTTAAATGTGACCTGACAAAAAAGTGGTCCAAATATTTTCGATGGATAAGTGAATGGGCTACCCAACGCCCTTTACCGTTTTTCGCTACCTACCGTGGTTCTCGAGATCTTAGAGGGGGCGGGTACCCGCCCCCCGCCAAAGCGAAGGTGGCTCAGACCCCCGTCAATGTGCGTGTTAAAGATCTCTTAGCTAACCATTCCCAAATGCATATATGTACCCGGACGTATGAGAACAGGGAGCACAAAAGTATACCTGAACGGGGAGCAGCGAAACTTTGTATTTACCTCGTTCTGACAACTGCAAAACTATTACGCTGCGCTTCATGCATTTCGTCATGTGGCACTGACACCTCCTTTGAGGTGGCCTTGGAAGAACTCGTAATGTATTGGAGTTTGACAGAAAGAGCAACTAAATAGTGCGAAAAATAACTAAGGTGCACATTAAGTCATGTGAAAAAAACACCAAAATTACCTTACGGCTCACTTTTATACAAAGTCGATTTCCCTTAACTGGCTGCACGCCACGTAGGCTGCTGAAGCATTTACTTTTCCTGAATAGTGTTTTCTCGGGTAGACTTCACTTTGAGGACCTCCTGAGGAGCTTTCCGCTGAACATGCAGGCTGCCTCGCTCCTTAAGGCTTTTTGCTGAGTGCCGTCGGCGTGTGAGCGCAGCAGGGGGCTTCGCTGTACGGTACCTAAAAAGATAAATGAGGTCCTGTGCAGGTCCACAGTCAGCGCCTTCCATGACCGTTTGGACACGTTCAACATATGTTCTAAGGTGCGTAAATGATATGGAATTGTTTTACCCTTTACCTGTCATCTCTTTTAAGGTTATAAGTATTTCGCTTTTGAGGTTTGCATACCACTTTTTAAGCGTTAAATGTTTTAATGCTTAGAATTAGATAAAATACGTGTCTCACATCTATATCAATTTGGGTGACTCCTCTAGTTAAACGAGTTTTACCAGTTGATAAAAATGTTACCTAGTTATCTATCCATCTAATAGATGGATAGAGAACTAGAATTCTGGTTCATGCTTATAAAATTGTAGCCAGGCTGTCCTATTACCGTAATTCTCCTTGTGTGTGTGTTCAAATATTTATTTCATATAAACGTCAATAAAAAACCCGTAATTCTCTAACGTAATTTTACGTCAAGAGTGTTGAACTCCAACATAAATATTTTGCTTCAATAGGTGGTGAAACTCCCAATTAACGTTCATAAGAAGGAACAGTCATTGCAAGGGAGGTTCCAGCAGAATAAGAGCAATAAAGAGAGGGTGGTTAACCCGAAACCATTTGCCCTTTAATAAGAACCGTTTTTATTAAACGACGTTTCCTTCAAAAATTGAAGCGACATGGAATATTCCAGCGAAATCATCCCACTCGACCTCTAGTGCTGAGTTTCCCTGGCATAAAATTTCTGACTTTGTTATTTTCTCGGTTGGCTGCACTCACGCCCACCGCCTTCATTCTCAGTTGGTTCGGCGCGACTGAGCTGGAGACCCACACTGCGGAAGAAAAACAGCGCCTCAGCGTCGCATACTGCCGCGTCAGCCGAATCATCTCAGCGGAGCACCTGCGGAACGGTGCCTGCTCGGATGCCGAGAATCAGGCCTGTGACGTACACAGGGAGGGGAGAAATCCCACACACTTTTTTGTTATATTTTAGGGACGAGGTGGGGCCCAGCTTGCTGGCCTCCATTCTTGGCTGGTCATCCATTTGTCTCTGTTTCTCACTCTGGCCTCGCTCGCAGCGTATCATCTGACACAGGGGATTCTGCTTTCTGTGAAAACTGGAGATCATGTTTGGTCAGCAGCCCCCGTCCTTGGCCCGCCATTCCACTAGTTTTCTGTCATCTACAGACCAGAGCCCTCTTCGTGAAAGATGAGAAAACCCTTCTTGCCTTCAGTAAAGACTGGTAATTGTGGTTTTGGCTGAAGATCGTCAAGTTCCCTCTGCGAGGCATATTGCACATCTTTGATATAAGGCCAGTCGGAAAAGAGACCAAGTTCTCCTTCCCAGTGGTTTTTGGCTGTCTCCATGAAAATGCATGAAGAAAGAAGTGCGAAGTCGGAATATGGCTTTGTATTCAGTGCGTAAATACGATTCAACTCTCTTACCCGGCTTACAGTTATGACCTGCATATGATATAAAAACTTGTTCAACATTCTTTCCTACCTCGAGTTCATGATTTGGAGCTGTACTTCAGTATAAATCAGGTATAAGTGGAGTTAATTTTTACACAACTTCGAAGTATTATTTTGGTTTTATAAACACAACCAAAGTCTCTTCGAACGACCATGGGAGATTATCAGCGCCCCCGAGGTCTATAAAACGGTCTGCCGCACTGTCTCCGCTTCTCTCTGGGGAGTGAAGCCAGCACTAGAAACCTGGGCCTGCTTTCCATAATCAAAAAGCTTCGAACAATGAAGCGTTACATTTCTAAAACAGAAATCGCACTTGTTCCTCATTCTGAACAAGCCATCGGTTAAATCTGCCCCTGGATACTATCCTTCCGAGTGGTCTGTGATGACCTCTATGCCTGCATGAAAACTTCCGACTTTGCTGTGTAGCTTTGGAAGCTTAGCTGTGGCTTTATCTTACACTACATGCTGTGAAAGTGAGACAAGACCTTAGAATCTGGCGCTGTAGTGTCAGACAACCAGGGAAACGGGAGTTAAACGCAGGCCGACTGCCGACTGAGGTGTCCGATCGGACCATCCCGCTTACCAACCCAGGAACCAAGAGATACCGAGAGAATCGAGACATTCTGAAGCCATGCCGTCATTTTTTACCACTCTAACGTTTTTGAATATTACCTTCTGACCTACGACGTCAGAAGATATCAGCATACTAAAATTTAAGCCGTGTTGGGAAAATATTACGCAACTCAAGAACCAACAAACTGAGGGCAGTCATGGAGGAAAGATAACAATCAAAGTTTTCATCGACGTAAAAAGTCAAATGGTGTTTCTCTTCATCCGAGGTGTTGAAAGACACGTCGCGTGTCCTTTTAAAGCCAGACGGTGATATTTAACGAACAAGATCCCCGTCCAAGGTGGCCATGAACTCAGGTCCAGGACATAACTGATTCAACAAGATCACATTGCACATGATTTGTGGTCGGCTGGTCTAGTGGCTTCATTGGCCGTATTCAGATGGGATAGCATGAATTAACGTCCACGGCGGGAAACCACCTTCCATGTCCGATTTGACCCAGTGGAGAGGATCCTTAAACGCCCACACCAATACTTCCTGTACTTGGGGAAGTGTGACTGTTGGAGTGGCTGAGAATAAAACACATAAAACATAGAGACCAATTCTATTTCTAATGACTAGAACGTAAGTGACAGGTCATAACTATTGATGTATCATATTTGATTAAAATTGTTGTATAAAAACACCACAGAAGCTAACGTTCGGTGTTCCGATTTTGGCCTTATCCTCAGAACGGCTGGCTGCAAACCGGTTACGAATCATGTCCAAAAGTCTTATGTTGCCTTTTGGAATCCGAGTAATATCCTAGTTTCACTCATAAGTTACTTCAAAGAATATCAAACTCGCCATACACTGGTTTAGGATCGATGCCATGACTCGGTGACCTGACCTAGTAAGGAACTTAGGACAAAAGCTCTTAAATTGATCATCATACAGGTTCACAAAGCTAGTTGTCTGCTTATGCAAATCGGCTGACTGATTTGGCGAGTATCCAAGAGGGTCTATGATTAGAACCCCAGGTGGCAAACAATCAGTTTCAAAGTCCATGTGGGATGGGTTGACGGGCAGATTCAGGGGAAGGGGCAATCCAGTCATGGACCCCAAAGTAAAAAGAGGGGGCCAAGCCCTCTTTTGGCCCCTAAAGTAAAACTAGCGTTTAATAATTGATAAGTTAAGAGAGGGAAGATCTGTCAGAAAAAAAACTTTTCAAGCGTTTTTGTCCGTTTGGAGGGAATGACCTTGAATGTTAAAGAAATTTCCCTGCAGAAAAAGTAAGAATGACGGTCTCCACTACTCGAGCAAATTGGTTTCAGTGAAAGTTGGTTTCAGATGTTGATAGTTTTTGGAGTGCTGAGGCGAGGAGCATGATTATAAGTTGACAATGTATATCCTGGCCTGTCTCCTCGTACCCTGGATATGAAATGCGCTGAGATTATATATTCGGGCAAAGCCCTTCGTCAGCATCAAATAGTTTAAATCTCAAATTCTTAGTCATAGTGTAGCCGGACCTCGAATTCGAGGTCTGGCTACTCTATGACTGAGAATTTGAGATTTGAACTACCTGAAACCGTACACGTAGATTTGCATCTGACAATGCACGAAAAAGAAACATCTAGAACACGGAGAAAAGAGTGGAGTTAACTGTACACTTTACAAACACTCCTCTCTCTGCCTCTGTATCCCCCATTACGACTATGCATTGTCATAACATGGGAGTTCTGAATCGAATTGGGGGATTGTTTGGGAACGGAGGCCGCTGAATAATGGAAAAGGAGATAAAGGGCGTGATGTGTCTCGCATTAATTCAATAATTTCCCTATCCACTGGTGTCGCGAATTTACCGGTGCCACCGACGCGGGTGAGTATGGTGTTCAGAGAAATAAGGCGCCATCGTCATCGTCGGGCTTGGGTTCGCGCGCTCGCGACGGACGGCGGCGGGGGGGCGGGGGCGACACGACGACGCCGTGATCCGCCAGGCACACATTGTAGTTAAGGCCCTGAACAACCACACGCAGAGGAGGGGGGGCTGGTGGTTCAGATGGTCGATGCCATCGCTATTGCGCAGTCATTTCAATCGCTTGTGTTCGCTACCTTCGTCACTCGGATGTACGCCACTGGGCGCCGTGCCCATCGCTTCTGAGCTCGTCGCTCGTCGCCTGATGCTGTACTGTATCAATTGCCTATATTGAAAAGTTTAAAGTGAAGGCTTTCAGTGTTAGACATCAGGTTGGCGACAAGTTTGAGGTTTTTTCCTCCCCTGCCAATGGGCTGGATCCATCCCTGTGGGCGAATACTGTTGGAACCCAAAAGTCACCAGGATAGTTTTCCCTGCTATATAATGCATTCTGGGATCTTGGAGCAGACAGCACACGAGTTGGAGAGTTCGCCCAGCTGTCCGAGGATCTCTCTAATGGGAGGTGCATGTTCAATCACTGCAGAAAGTGCGCCACGCCGTGCCGTGGCCTATCGCCAGGCGAGGGCAGCTTTTTCCAGCGCTGGTAATTGCATCAGGTGGAATGACACGGCGTCGATTAAAGAGAGCAGACAGGCTGTGATGGATCCGCAGAGGTGGGCGAGCGGGCCCGCTATCCGCGCTGCACGCTTGGTTGGGTGTGCCGCACTGGCGTCTCCAGGGTGGAGCATGTCGTGGCCGGAGTGTTCAGAGCCTGCCGGGTCCGTGTCCGAACTTTCACCGGCACATCCAGGGTTATTTGCACGTCGTGATTATCAATTCAAACACCATCCGTATCAGAAAAATGCGACTAAATCAGCCATAGAGTTCGTCAGGGGCAAAACAATAGGACCCAGCAACTATCTAACCGGCTGATGAAAACATTTTGAAAAAAAATATTGCTAGAAAAAAACTTATTGGATCTGGGCTGATCGCTGCCGCCAACATTTGCTGTATGCAGAATTTTCTGATGCCTTTCCAAATCTGGTTGACTTCGAATAATTTCCTGGATGAAATGTGGGAGGAGGAAGGGGTGGAGGCGGGCACTTACCTAATTTTACGACGCGCTAAATATAAACTCAAATTGGAGACCAAATCTATATCCAGATTCAGAGCTGTCCGATTTCCCAGAAGATCCGGACAGATCCCCAGATCGACCACCCACTCACATCCCTTCGATCCATGCCGTTCTCAGCACCCGAACTTCGCCCTCCAACGACGCCTCCAACCACTGGAACGCCTCCTGCAGTGTGGATCTGGATCGGTCGCCTCACATATTTCCCGGAAACTGCGCAGAGAACAGAGTCGGCTCAACACAGGCACAGGGACTTAACACGCGCATTGACAGGGGGTCTGAGCCACCTTCGCTTTGACGGGGGTACCCGCCCCCCCTAAGATCTCGAGAACCACGGTAGGTAGCGAAAAACGGTAAACGGCGTTGGGTAGCCCATCCACTTCTCCATCGAAAATATTTGGACAATTTTTTTGTCAGGTCACATCTAAGGTCACCGGAGGTCAAAATATGCCGTCATAGGGATAACATGTAAATTAAGTTTTTCGGCCATTACATCTGAACAAGTAAAGATAGAGCAAAACGACTTGAACCATATGAATCCTCGCAGCAAGCCGAATGGAATGATATATAATTTGACCTTGCTAGGTCAAATCAAAGGATTTAACCTGACCTTAGGTCAGGCCAGGGTCAAATTACATAAAAATGCATATCATTAGAACCGCAAAGCCAAGGCGAGTCTAATGCAGCTAAAATAAACGCTCTATCACCATCCGTTATGGAGTTATTCAGTACAAATCATTTTCCCATGTATTTCCAATGAAAAGTTCATGCCTCGTACCTGACCTTAGGTCATCGATATCAAAAATACTGCAACATTTTTTAGAGAACTCGGTGGGCCCATTATGTGATATGAGTTTCAATCGGATAAGTTCAGCGTGCTCCGACTTATGCTATCTTAAACGTTTTTGAGGTCGGGTCACTTGACGTGTACTGGTGACCTGACCTGAGATGACCTAACCTTAAAATTTTCACAGAAGTTGTAAAAATGATGAAGGAAAAGGCATGCCAAGTATGGCGGCGCTACGCACCGCCGTTTTTCTCCACTATCTCCGAAAAACCCGAGGGGGGCGGGTACCCGCCCCCCGTCAATGCACGTGTTAAGGTTTGCATAACAGAGCAAGAGGTTTAGGGGCGGTGTGTTGCTCTCCAGAAAGCTGTAATATCGAACCGAATTATTTTCTGACTTGATTTTGTTGGTTTTGTGTTCATGTTCTCCGCAAAAATTTGCTACTTTTCACCAGTTTGAGCCGAAACCGGAAGCTTTATGAAACACGGGGATCCGTTTCTCCTGTTCACTGCTATGATGCCCATGCAGTGAGAACACAGGACTAGAAACTTCCGGTTGAATTGAGCGGAGATCTGGGAAAATACCCATTTTTGGAGTGGACCAGAATGTCCTCTTTCACATATGCATTCCAACTGGGTTCATGTGAAAGGCAGGCTAAATAATGCTCGAATCCTCAATTAAAAAGCTTTACAAAGTGTATTTACTCTTGTCATCTCACACCAGACCTCGCATTTAAGGCTGAGATAGCAGCAGGGCTTGACTATCCGCTCAACAGCAAGGGAAATTGTCTGCCAAAAAGGCCATCCGTTCAGGTCTCTTTTCACTCTCTATTCCTGAACCTCGTGTTTGGGTGTATTACAGGTGCCAGGGTAATCATTTTTGCTACCAGGTTTAATCATTTTGTTTCGCGATAACAAAAGCTGCACTCACCATTTCTCTCCAGATATTTTTCCAGGTTTTGCAAACGACAGGTTTCACATCAACAAGAGATGTAAAGTCTTCGGGAACGTTTGACCTTAAATGTTAATTGCATAGCTCAATGAGACCATATGTGGTATTCATGTTCTACGATTGAAGTTCGTTTTCACAAGTGACGTTCACAAAACTATAAAAGCAGCAGACAATGCTGCCGGGTGAGAGATGTCACAGACAAGGGAAGGTCACAGACAACTTTAAATTATCAATCAAGAGTTTGAATTGCCTGTACTAGAAGGTCCCTTTAGCAACAATAAATCCAGCCTAGATAGTGAAATTCCATTTTCGTCAGTGGGAGAAGACTGCCAAGAAAGTTCTTTAGTCTTCAAACTCCATGAAAATGCTTACAAAGCGTGCGCGCCGGCCTTGTACGTCAATTCGCTAGAAATTGATGGTCTTTCAGACATCAACGGGCCGTTGGATATTGGAAGAGCCCCAAATAACAGTGGTGGAATATGCGGAATATATGCTGAGGTCACTCCAACAAGTTCAAGGAGGAGCCAGCCAGTCTGCTGAGGCGGTCCCCGCGCGCAGAGCGTGAAACAATGTATTCGAAATTGTCTGTGGGACAGCAGATGGAGGCATGAGGTCCACTGTTATGATATGTCTGTCCAGTTATAGCAGCGGGGAAACGTCACTTTGAAGGGTCGTTTGTCTGAGCTGACCTTATGCTGGCATCGCACGGGAGAAGAGTGTTGGATTTATGACGTTTTGGCCGTCGTGAGTATCAAACAGATATGCCGGTCATATGGTTGGTAAATACACCCTAATGATGAGCGAGCAGATTTTACCAATACGAATGTATCAACATTGTCCTTGCCACTAATCGATGAGGGGTTCTTGCCATTATGGTTGCACTCGAACTTCCATTTGGAACAGTTAAGCACACTTCTTGATTTAGTGGTTCGGTAGTCAGCCCAGCTGAGAAAACTGCAAGTTCCAATGGCATATCAGGAATGAGGTGGCATGCCCTCAGTCCCTTACTCATCGGTGGATCCAAGGGATAGTAGGTGACAGGCGTACCCTACCCGATGGAGCATCATCGGCTCCCCCACGTTGAGCACCAGCACCCCCAGGAAACGTTTCTTCCCACCTCGTTCCCCAGCAACGAGGTGGGAAAGAGACGAAGAGAAAAAACAGAAAAAAGTGTCTGCAGTTGAGCGCCTCTTCCCCCTAGGTTAGCTTGTCCGAGTGTAGTGACCCTTTAGTCCAAATAATCTCTGCTCAAGCGCTCCCACAGACAATCCTGGATCTGCCTGCGTTATCTCAGCTCTGCAGTCATTTGCCGGCATAGGGGATCTGAAAAGCACGACCATAGGTAAGGAGTGGTGATAAGACTTTCATTGAAGCTCACCGGGGTGGGGCACCGTAAGATTGATCTGAGGCATCCACCAGAGGTGATCTATCTCACAAATGGCTACGCCAGAGAGAGGGCACTCGTTTTCTGGCGAATCTGACCTTCATTTGAAATTTTAGTATTATTTAACATATAAAACAAATAATTCGTTCCCATTAGAGTGTATGGGAAGTATTTCGGGTAGGAAGGGGAGGGAAAGAAGTAGTAGGTACCGGTCTGAACCATGCTTGAACGAGTGCCATGTTTTATTTTAAAGATGTGGATAACGAATAAGAATATGTTATACTTTTATAACGTACCTATACTTCGTATACAGGTGCAGGATGTAATTTCTAATGTGTTTGAGCTGACAACTGGTAACGTGCAAAGGGAAAGACAGAGAAACATTTTGATGGCATGTTAACACTGGTAACTTTTACTTCAACGCAAGTCATTGGAAATAGATCACGATCCAAATCAGATTATTGCTAAGGCTACAGTCTCATCTTAAAAGCTCCAGGAAGCTCAGTTGGTAGAGCGTTGGGCTCCGGACCGCTGCTCAGAAACATGCAGTGGCAGTACATGCAGGCTTGGGATCGGTTTCCCTGAGGCGCTCCGGCGCTCAATAGTTTACCCGACGTAGGTCGGCTGGCAACTGACTGGTGAGAGGGTGACCTGAGCGGGCGGCCGTCCCGTGCCTTTGGGACGTTAAACTTTGGCTTCTAAATTAACCATTTATCGTGGGAGTTGCTCGTTCGGATGGTAGGGTCGGGGTCTCCGTGACAAGTCCCTTTCTCTTTAGTGAGACTCCGACTCCAACAGTCGAACTTGGAACAACTTGGACACAATTTCTAAAAAGTAGCGTGTGATATTGTGCGCTTTTGAAAGGATCCCAAATTCTGGTGCAATATACCACCAGCTCAAAACATTCAATTAACTGTCTTGCAGTCCTTTAAAATTGCGTCTTTTATCATTGCAGTTCTTGAATCCAATATTTGGCAATGCATTTTGAAAAGCTTCAAATGAAATCAATGATTTTGTAGTCAGTCAATGGTCTTGCGCGATAAAAATAACCCAAACGCAGCCTGCACGAAGCCACTGATCTAAAGGCTGCATCCAAAGGAAACGGTTTTGCTGCCCTGCTTCTGTGAGACGAATGGTTGATTGCTGTAAGATGATTGGAGTCTCTGTGGTAGGTGTGAAGGTTGCAGTTGATTTCTGCGTGAATTCAGTGAAAAGACGGCCAAGCGTTCAAGCCCGCCGAGAGGCTTTGACGCTCGTCCAAGCGTAGCTAACTCAGGCTCAGAATATATTCTTTTCATCTGATGTCATGTCGCTCCACCACAAAACCGCAGACAAAAAGAACGTGATTTTCCTCAGGCTCTTGATTCTGGACGCCAGAGTAAGGGCTTTGGCATTTCCGTTGCCTAGTGCTGGAAAACGATGTTTTGGCGGGGACCGTCCTTACAAAATACTTTTAGTTAACATGATCACCGTCAATGCCATATTTCAGAACTAAAACCTTCTTCAAAGGCAATACCTCAGTATAGTGGGAATGCATCTGTGTTGCGCACTTCAATTGCGCATTTAATTGCGTATTTCGTACCCCCCCTCATCCCCTAGGGAAAATAACTTGCTAGACGAATGTCTCCCATAATATTTTGCTACTGCGGATGAAAGTTTGATTTTTTGTGTTACGTTTAGCGCGTTTTTAGGATCAGGTTGTTGGTGATTATATGTTTTACCTTTGATTGACTTCACCTATATTTGGGTACGTGTCTATTGGTGATAAATACATAGACATAAAGCTATTTAGAAATATTTACTGATCTGAAACTTGCGTATTCCAAGACCGAAAACCGGTTTAAGCGAAACTATGCAAAGGGGGCATGTGGCAAAGTGTGAGAGTAATCAAGCCCGCGGGAGCGGGCGCATTTACCCTCACACTTTTTACACCTTTTGTACCCAAATTAAATTTATCTGCCTTAAAAATACCATCGGTATTAGTCTTTAGTTCTTTTTATTAAGAATATGCGAAACATTTCTAGCATTGAAATTAACGCGTACATTGACGGGGGTGGGGCGGGTACCCGCCCTCTCGGTTTTTTGGATACAGCATAAAAACGGCGGCACGAAGCGTCGCCGTACTTGGTATACATTTTTGTGATCATTTTACAACTTCTGGCAAACTTTTAAGTTTGGGTCATCTCAGGTCAGGTCACCAGTGCAGGTCAAGTGACCTCACCTCAAAAGTTTGAGATAGCATAAGTCAGAGTAGGGCGAACCTATCCGATTGAAACATATCATATAATGAGTCCTATTATGTGATGTGATAAATGGGTCCACATAATGGGTCATAACCGAATAACTTAGCACTGGATGGTATTAGGGCATTTGTTTTAACGGTATTATGTTTGCATTATCCTTGCGGTTCTAATGATACGAATTTTGAACTAATTTGACCTTGACCTGACCTCAGATCAGGAAAACTCCTAGATCTGACCAGATTTGACCTACCAATATCATCATTCGATTTGGCTTACTGCAAGAATGCCAGTGGTTTATATTTTGTTGCTCTATCTTGACTAGTTCAGATGTAAGGACTGAAAACCTTCATCTACATTTTATCCCTATGAAGACATGCCTTGACCTCTCGTGACCTTAAATGTGGCCTGAAAAATGGTTCAAATGTTTTCTGTAGAGGATTGAATGGGCATCCCAACACCGTTTATCGTTTTTCGTTATCTAGCGTGGTACTCAAAATCTTAGGCGGGCAGGTACCCGCCCCCTCTCGTCAAAGCGAAGGTGGCTCAGACCCCCGTCAATGCGCGTGTCAAACCATTGATTTTGAAATGTGACATCGGTTTATTTATCTTAAAGCTCACAAACCCGGAAAAAATGGAGAAAGCACTGAATTTATTTCTCAGCTGATTAAAATACATTACTTCGCACAGAAAACTTTGAAACACTGGGAACATGCCACGCTTAGAGGTGAGAACTGGATTATAGTGCGCAAAAACAACTGCCACTTGTACCTTTCCCTGTCGTTAGGGGGACACAATTAGCTAGGAGGCGCAAAAACACACTTTCCTGGACATGTTTTCAATAGAGACAGCGTTTAGTAAAACCCTGAGCAAGTACGCTTTAACCCTCCCCCCGGTGCACCGCGCCCCGCGTTCCCCTGCATCTTTCCCTCACCCTGAATTTTACGTGTGTCCAGTCACGGTCCTCTCCCTTTGTTGTAGCTACATATATATAACTTTCTCTGTGGTTTATTTTCCTGTCCCCCAAGCTAGTAGAAAATATCAATACCACTGCAACGTACACCCATGTTAGTTTTTTGTTCAGAATACCCTATGTGGGAAAACTTTCTTTAGGCTTCACTGTCTAACCTTACACGGCGGGACTGAAGTAGCTAACGGGAGGAAAGATAACGCCCTCCAAACTGGTAATCTACACGCGCTCCGACGCAGCCCACGCCTCCCCCGTTAAGGCTTGATCGAAAAATAGCTTACACGTTTTCTCAAGGAAAGCGAATTATGCTGAATAAGACTTTGTTGTATTTAATCTTGATGAGCTGTCTTGAAAAACTGAAATCTTCGCAACATAACCAAAATGACCAGAGTTGATAAGTGGTCAACTGGACTGTCTCCTCGAATTCCTGGGTTCAAAATTGAGCAAACTCGCTGTGATTCAGTGGCGCTTACAATGGGGCAGGGGGTGCTATGGAGCTCAAGCCTACCCCCCCAAATGTCAGAGTGCCTATAGACAATGCACAGCCGGAGGCTGCTCCGATGCAATGACGGGAGGCTTGAGTCCTCAAGCCCCCACCCCGAAATGATGTACGGGATTCACTACTGCTTTAATTATATATTCGGGCATAGCCCTCCAGCAGAATCGGTATTAGACAATTGATAAATACACAAACTGTCGGTCACAGTCCGAGCTGTGGCCTCGAATTACCAGTATAACGTGAGAAAAAGCGGGAATTTGTAAATTCGTCTATTATCTAATGAAGATTCTGGTGGAGAGATGTGCACAAATATGTAATCCCAGTATATTAGCTCCATTTTGCATCCGGGATTCGAGAATACAGGCCAGTTAACGCCTGATAAGCCTGCAATCATGGTGCTCGACTCAGCAATGCAAAATCTGCTAACTTTTGAAACAAACAAAGCATGCAAAATCCACTTGTTTGATTACACCCACCAGCCAATCAGCGACAGGGGCGCTGTTGCCGAAAGGTCAGAGGGTCTCCTCTTTTCATCCGCACAATTTCTGCTCTGAGGACAAATGTAACAGAGCTTCAAAAATAACAAACTCCACCCCTGAATTTGACATATTCAAATAAAACAGAGCTTCTGAACTATATCAGAAACATTGCGGGTGTGTCACAAGGGCCCAAAGTCCGAAGAATTTTCTTTTAGACTATGTGGTTTTCTGTCGGTGAGAACTTGCAGTTTCATTAAAAGCTCTTGCTTTCCCATTGCTTTTGACTTATGTGCTTCTGGATATTATTCGCACTTCATCCTGTAACGGTTCAATGCTTTGTAGCAGTGCCTACCTATGTTGCTTCACACAAAGCTTCAGCAAATATGAAAATTACCAATCGAGCTTGCATGTGCTTCAGTGTGAAATCTGGGTGGCGCATTCGGTTAGCACACGCATTCGGCTCAGTCTGTGGCACTTTTGTACAGAGGTAAGCTCTGCAGAGGGTCACGGGTTCGAGCCTTCCCAGAGGCAGGATCTGGCGTTCTGCCCTAGCTCAAGTCCCTGCATGGTATCAGCAGTCAATGCGTCGCTAGCCCTAAAATCGATTAACCGATTTAGGGAATGCAATGGGTATCTGCAAGTTGGGTATCAGGTGTGCCCTCCCGCTTTTATAAGCTGGCGAGGCTGTCGAGTTCTAGCTGGTATCAATCTTTTCGCACCTCGTAGTTCGTTCTCGCCCTGTGCGTCTGACGTCAGCGCCAACGGATGAGAAGTCCCGGGGCGGCTTCACGGGTGTGTGTGCTGGTGGCAGCATGATCAAGTGAGTGCCAACCGCACAACGGAACAGTTACTCACGGCCGACTCCTGACCACGTGGCGAGATGCCCACGGTCTGGTATCCTACCGGTGTGCAGAGGAAGGCCATCCAAACATCCGGCAAGTCGAGGTGCGAAGCCTGCTCCTTTTGAGAATACTGACCGGCTTCTTTGTTAGTCGGCTTCCGCTAGGAGTTAAAACGCAGTTTATTGATCAAAACGGAAAATAAAGGGAAAACTGAATTTTGCAGGAAAAAAACAGGGACACTGACATGCCTGACATGTCAATCCTTTCCTGTTTTTTATCGATAAGGGCAGAGGCGCAGAAACTTATTGTAGAGGTGGGATGGGCAGAGGTTGTCACCACTGGGCAAGACTAGGTGTGATCCGGTCGCTATTACTCCTCCAGAACTATGTGACTTCGGCCGGATTGGGACAAAACTGAAAACTTTTATAAGGAGCGGGGTCGACAGGAAGCTAGAGTGAAAAGTTTCTGGTTCCGGTGCGGACAGTTCTCTGTAGGCACAATTTCACCAACCACTTCCGCCCCCTCTCTCACGCCTTAGCTGATGCCGAATATCTTGAGTTTTAACACCGAAATATCTTCAGTTTTAACGCCGGGCGACGACGCTCTTACCAAAGGCGAACGGGGAACGGGATAATTCTGTGAAATCCCGAAACTATTCTGCAGGAAGTTGTGTTTACAAGGTGTCACAAGCAGCAGCGCCCTGTTTTCCTATCTTGCCGGCGCACTCCAGACAACCGGCATGGCCGTACCGCCACTAACCGCTACATTCACTGTTAGCCGCCTCACCACGGTCGACCGCATACCCTTGTTGGACTTTTAGTCGTCTTGTTGGAGCTTTTCGTCACCTCCCATGTCAGCGACAGACCCTGTCCGACTGCCTGGCCACCCTCCCCAAGCAATGGCCCCACCCAGACACAATCTTCGACCCGGTAGCCTCACATGATACTAAAATACCCCTCCTGGGTTAATGCCTAAAATCAGCGTAGCAGTGGCGTCATTTAATATTACTAGAAGGCGACCTCGAGGTCAAGATTAGGGGCTAAGGGCCCGATCTTTAGGATGGGGGACAGTTATGGCCCTGGAGCCAGCAGCGAACTTGAAATTCCCACCTGTTTCAAAGATATGCCTGTTTGACATCCATTCTTTAATCAATATGTACTAGTTTTGTGAAACTAGGAAGCACGGCCGTGAGCTATGGAAAACATGACACGCTGTGAAATAAGAGGGTGAGGCCGGGTCTATTGTAACATTTTTTACTTATTGGTTTCGGAAACCAACGATTCTAGGCGCAAACAGAATGTGCAAATCTAAATTTAAATCTAATGGAAAAATCAAATGTAACGGTATGGTGATAATTGTTCCATTGCTCTGCTAGTACAAACTATAAAGACATTTTATGGCTCGTTATACGCTCTAATTCGACCGAGCGAATTGTTTCTTCTGCACGATTTCATTACATTTTTTCATCATGCTGCAGGCGAATATAATAATTCTGGTCAAATCATATACAATGGTATCTAGATTATGTAATGCTAGAAACACTGCAAGGTCAAAGGAAGTGTACTACTTTTGACCCCGTTACAATAGCCCAATCATCCCGTACCACCCTGAACGCGAAATATTTGCAAAATAAAAGGACATCGGCAGAGTGAATAGCACTGAAGCCACGGATGACTGTTATTGCTTCTAGCCTTCAGCATTTTAGAGCCACAGCTGCCAAGATACTTGCGTAGGATAATGAGATTCACGTGTTAATCATTTTAGAGACCCAAAGCAATGTAATGGAAACATAAAAGAGCTCTTTTGCCGGTTCATGGCCAAATTTCGTTAAAAAATGGAAGTATTCAATGGTGCATGCATGTTGTATGGTGCAGCTGGTGTGATTCCGTAAAAGGTTTAGCAAATAAAGTCACTGTTACTATTGTCCCGTGTTACATTTGACCCCAGTCTCCATATATTTTGCACCGCTTCCTGAAATTTTCCAAAATCTAGAATGTCCTCTTAAAATACAGTGAATCGTCAGAAAATAAAATCCCAGTTTGAATTTCTAAAATGGGGACGGTAAATTGCGATATCCTAGGGGAAAGACGAATTCGTCCGCCTCTCTCTGACGGGAATAGGAACAGGCAGGATCCTTGCAGGAACAGGGAAGCAATGAAAGGCAGGAAAAGTAAGAAAAGTCACTAAAACACTTGCAGGAAGAAAATCGACCGATATGGCACGAGTAAAGCAAATCAGCTGTTTTAGCCCCCTTGTCCGATCCACCAGTGTTCATGTTACTCTTTCTTGAGTCTTCGCAAGAAGAGCCACGAGCAGTGGGTCGGCGGCCGCGCGTGGCTGGTCGGCGGCCCCCAATAGCACCATCATGGATGGGTGTCGGAAGCACATCAGGCAGAGATTGGGGACTGCGGCTGATCAGTGCGCGCCGCGGGGCGGACCGCGCGAGTGCGCCGCCGGTCGCTGATGGCGCGTGAACGCCAATGGCGGGAATTTGGTAGCGCGCCAAGATTGATGTGTGAATGGCTGAGAGACGGAGGCTGACAGCGATGCGACGACCCAAGTGGCGTCGACGCCGCGTGATGGAGGGACGCTGCCGAGGCCCCGCACCTCGTGGAGGAAGTTGCTTACAGCCTGCGTTTGCGCGTCCATTTAGAAATCGCGCGCTACACTGAAAGCTAGAGGACATCCATTTAAATACTCTAGACTTGCTATATGATCTGTCCCCGGAGAGCAATAATATAATTATCTTGTTTAAAAAATCGTGAATAAACAGGTGCGCTATTATTTCCATCTAATTGCTTGTGTAAAGCACAAGGGAGATATTCCAACGCACGGCCAAACAAGAAAACAGAAGTGGTGACCATTGCTTCACTGGTCTACACACTTACGATGTACGACGCCAGAACCAAACTGCATAACGCACTATTTATATTTATATTTTTCTTTTGTTTGTTTTTGTCGAAAACAAATTTTCTGCTTGTCTTTCTGTACAACAGTTTTATTAGAGGAGTGCTTGTAGGCGAATTGCCATATACGGGTTCCGTTGCAGTTTTTCGTTGTTGATGTTTTTGTACAGATCATTTTACGTAGAACAGTTTTCTTGACACTAGCATTCCTGGATTTGATCTGGTCTGATCTGGTCTAGCCTGACCTAAACCTAACCCGTATGCGAACAAAGACGTAAAAATCGCGGAGACAGGTACCTACCTAAGAACAAAAATATGCACAAATCGCTATACCACGCAAAACATGAGCACCTAAAAAAACAGAATAAGAGCTTGTATGATCCTACCCACAAAAATGGTACGCATATGAAGAAGTGCGATGCCAAAATATTTTGTGAAGATGCGATAACGAAGAAATGTATTTGGGGAAAAGTGTATGCAAACTATTGAGACACCCATGTGAACATAAATGATTTTAGTCCTGGTGCGAATGAGCCCTTTCTCGCTTTTCTTGATGTCAAGTTGAAGTCCAAAATATGGAATATGAGATATGAACAATAGGAAATAGTTTTGATTATTTTCTAAATCCTCATGTTACCTTATAATTGTTGGGGTTTGACGACGCACCAACTGCCAGGGTCATACGGCGTCGCCAACTCTCACCCTGTTGGAAGGAATTTTAGGGATCAGATCAACTTATTCAGAGGCTCCGCAGGGACTTGAACCTGGAACCAGTGGCTTAGAAGACAAGGGTGCTATCCACTAAGCCACCTCATCCCCCCCTCATATTACCTTACGTTCATGCGCATGAAGAGCCGTATATTGAAAGATGATCATTTCTTTCCGTATTTTTTTTTAAAGTCAGAAATCACATAGGAAAGTCTCCCTCCAAACCTTTGCATGACACACACACACACACACACACACACACACACACACACAATATATATATATATATATATATATATATATATATATATATATATATATATATATATATATATATATATATATATAAAATCAGCTGGAGATAAACAAAAACATATATATTTGCCGTCGAGGTCTGTTTTCTGAATAACATATTGCATTTGTGCTTCCATCATACAAAATGTATAGTTAATACCTTTATATAAGATATAGGGGGCACGGTAGTGAGTGGTCAGCGTAGGTGGCTACCACGCGGTCGATCCGGGTTCAAGGCTCGGCCGCTTCCCTGAACAAGGAGCAAGTTCACTCCCGAGAAACCCTTCCAACAGAGAAAAGTTGGAACGTCATATGACCCTGGCAGTTGGTGCCTCGATAAACCCCAAAAATCATTACATCAAACATGATCTCTCAATCTCTGACTTGCAAATATATTTATATCTGCTCTCTGTAGGATGCAAATATAAAGACACATGTTATAATCAGACAAAGCTCTAAGGTAAATGTACAGAGTATTTCTATTTTCCTCGGGCAGGTGATAATTATGTTGCCCTTGTGAGTATTTATGAAAAATTGTGTCTAGTTCCTTCATTAGCCATTATTTTAGGACATTTAGTCAACAAATATATTTTTGTCTTCTCCCTTAAGCTCGGAAAATTTATTATAAGCTTGCAGCTTAACGGTGCCATATATGTGCTACTATAAAACGCAGATGTGTGATTTGGCAACATTAGTATGTGCGTGTCCGGATAGCTACCCGATTTAATCGAAAATGCTCGGTGCTTGTGGGAGTTTTTTTCTGTCCTGCTCCAGAGGCAAGTATCTTACTCAGTGCGTCTTTTGCAGACTTATTGAGTTGCGACTCAGAGTCAGAGTAGACTCCGAGTCGACCCAATTTTTGCTTGAGTCAGAGTTGAGTCAACTCACTTCCGTATTTGGGTTCAGTCAGATTCGACCCAACTACTCGACCAGTTGACTAGGGTCAGAATTGGAGTCAGCCTCCAAACCGTGAGTCAGAGTTGAGTCGACTCAACACTCTATTTCTTAACACCAGAACCCTTGAGGTTAAGTGTCTTAACCTTCGCCCGGGTGGGGGTCTTTTTAACCCTCCTCGGGTGTTTCCAAAGTGGCCGAAAAACAGCGAGGCGCAGTGTCGCCAAACTTAGTCTAGCTGTTCCTTCATCATTTTACATCTTTCCGGAAAATTTTGTCTCAAGGTCATATCAGGTCAGGTCACCAGGCAGGATGAAGTGACCTCACCTAAAAAATGCTTAGGACTGCATAACTAAAATGAGGGTTATTTGATCAAGTTGAAACTCATACCACATATTGGGACCACCAGGAGCCACAGTATATGATACGGGATTTTTTGATATTGGTGACCTAAGGTCATCTACAGAGCATGACCTCCCCATTGCAAATGCACGGAGAAAATCACGAAATGAGCTTTTCTCAGCAAGTATCGATGGAATCAACTTCAAACATCGTTTACGACTTCCTCGTAGCCTATTTCTGAAGTTGATACCAAAAATTTTGACCTGTGACCTTTGAAAGGACAAATAAGCATTTTTCGGTGTTTTACTCTATAAATTTTCCATAAACAAAGATAGAGCTTTTATTTTGTCACCAAAGTGTTTTATGGTCACTGCAGGTCAAATGATATTCATCATGATTATACCAGGTCAAGGTGGGTCAAACTGTTGAACTGGGTCAGGTAAAATTTTAAATTGAACCTGCCATAGCAATATCATATATCATTTGTTTTGTATTGACAAGAGGATTGCAATGGTGCATAAATTATGGCTGTATCGTAATTGGTTTGGAAGTTATTAGCAAAAAAGGAAACGCCTTTATGCATGGGTGGCTATGGACATTCCCAAGCACATTCCCAATTTTCAGTGATCTACAGTTTCCTAGGCTTTGACCTGACCCGAAAATTATTGGCACTTTAATGAAAGAGCAACTCAAGAGCTTTCGAATGGTGTTCAAAAAATGTTTCTAGCTATCATAGTTTCTGAGATATATGAGGCTTTCTTAGTACAGCTCATATTAGTGATTTTGACCTATTTTGACCTCTGGTGACCTTGATATTGACCTGACGAACAAAATTACCTAAGTATTTTCGATGTATTTTTTTAAAGAGCTTTCAAACGACGTTTTGTGCTTTTTTCTAGCTCTCTTAGTTTTTGTGATCGTGGGGGTCTTTTTTAGCCACCCTCCAGGGCGAAGGTGGCTCGTACCCGCCACTGGGGCAAGGGTTAAGAAACCACATCTTTGTTTTCAATTTTCTTCCTTCATTTGACTGAAAACACTAGAAAAACTATGTTATTTAAGAGCCAGATACAGGGTACCAAAAATCTTACTTGGCACAAAAGCCCTGAAATGGGCCTAAACGAAGCAAAGCAAAAAGCTGCAATTGCTTATCTTGATGCACCCCCATGCACTATCTGTGATGGTTTGAGGACATTCCCTGGTAGGTATAAATGCTGCCTGCACACGGAAAATAAAACTCAGTCCTGTCTCTGGCATTGCCTAAATAATTTTGACCTGTGAAACTGACAGAAAAATATACAAAGTCCCGCACAGACCACCCCTCTTAAAAGTATTATGATTATAATTATTGTTTATTTTATCACTCACTGCGTCACTGCACCCCCCTCGCCAGGCGTCACCAAACCATCATGGTGCGCAACCGATATTAGTGATTTGGACTTCAGTAGCCTGAGGGCAGGATTACGTTACATAGACCTGAAGGTAAAGGAGTATTTGTCATAGGTTCTTTTAACTTACGATACTTTTCAATTTGCTATCTTTCGTCATGTTTTTATCCAAAGTTAGGTTCATGGTGTCTTCAATGCGCCATCTGTTTTCTACATATTTTTGAGGACGAGGCAAGTAGGTATTCATTGTTTGTTTTGTTTTTAAGGCATGCTTATTGTGTATGGCAATGTCTAGTGTAATATTTTTAAATTTAAATGGTCAAAGGGTGGTTCAGAATATACTCGGACAGGAATTGCCACTCAAAATGTCATATGTTATAATATATTGATTTCCGTTATTTGCATTTGAAACCTCGCTTATTGCTTCAGTTATGGCTTGGCTCATGAAGCAAATGCAATAAAAATGACAAAAACAAGCTTTCAGGCCCTTGATCTCACTCACCTGCCAGTATTTAGTATCCTTCTTCAGTCCTAAGAAACAAATACTCTGTGCCATGAATTAAAACACTGAGGTTTGCATATTATTGAAGAAAATGTGCAGTTCGGAAATAGTTAATGTCATCAATAAGCCCATTGGAACTTGCTTATCATTGCAGGAAAGGTGTATCTTGGGTGTACATACTTTGCCACCATTCTGAGTCGGAGTCGGCTCTAGCTCAATCTTCGAGTCGACTGACTTCAGAATCTTTGGATGAGTCTAGTCGATTCACCATTGTCGACACAGTGATTTGAGTCAGAATCAGAGTCAGCTTCTTTGCTGTGAGTCAGAGTTGAGTCGACTGAAGAAAATTTGAGTCATCAACAAGTCCGGTCTTTTGACAGATTGCTCTTATTCTTTTGGTAAGTGAAGCTGCTTGGTGAGTTTTGGCGAGCTCATATATGCATTTCTCTACATTGCAGTGTTTTTAACTAATTAATTGATTCCTGCGGTTCAGACTTTAATGCTAGTCTGAAAACTTGACTGATGAAATCTTCTGAGGCAGCTGCTAGCTCGGGACAGCAACTGTGGTAGTGCTCGCCTGTCACTGGCAAGGATACCTAATTGAACAATTTAGACAATTCAATACAGAGTATGCCACTGCTGCTGCATTGTTATATGCATGACCTATAGGACAGACAATACATCAGAGCATAAATGGGCGCTGTCAAAAGTTTTGAGGGTTCAAATGGTCGGGAAGAATTCCAGACTTGATGACGGGGAGAACTGGACGTACAATTTTGCCTCAAACTACCGTCCTAAGACTTTCACACAACACACAATCCCCTCCATGCACACAGCAACACGCGTATAATATAGCCCTGCATGATTAAAAAATCAAAATACTTGGTCGAGCTCCCAATCGGTGAGAGAGCACGTTCCCAGTGCTCCTTCTTCCTTCCATGTCCATGAGCGCCGCGCTATCGCGTGAATGGTTCGTAGCAAGAGACTTACGACTATTGGAAGCGCTGTGTCTGGTAGTTTGGTCTCCATCTTCACTGCCGTCGCCAGCCCCCCCACCGGCGCTGGCGGCGGAGGTGAAATGGCTGAATTATTAAATGATACTAAATAAAAACAAGAGCAGAGTATGTTATGATAAAAAACGCTCATGGTAATAGTGTTAGCTTTTGATTAAAGCGAATGGATCACTTTCTTGAAATTAAAAAAGATTCCATCAAAAGAGAGGCCTGAAAATCAGAATACAACATTTTTATTCACTTTCGTACGCTAAAAACAGCAATATCTCCTCTTTTCTAACAATATGTGACTTTACCAAAATCACAGTGTTAATAATCATTGAAATTCCAAACCTAAGGGACGGAAATGACGTCAAGCTGCGGCTACGTCGTCATGTATAAGACCAAAAAGGAGCATAAAATAGCAGGTGGATGTAAAATAGTTGATAGGGCTTAGCCCTCGCACCCACAAGCAGACCAATAGATGTTACACAAGAAACCTAAACGGCTACGAAGGGGAGTAGATGAGCCCTGCACTGGTCTCTCCACCAACACCCTCCAAATAATACATTGTGCTGGTGATCTCAACAGACAGATGCTGCCCCAGGAGCGAACCCAGTGTGGAAGACCCCCGCAGATAACGAGTCCTTTAGAGGACGGAGCGCTTTATCTAAAAGTCCCGACATTCCACCAGAAACGTTCCGCGACGAGTCTATCACCAGAATTTCGAAACTCTTCCTGAATACAAATAGCTAAAGGGTACAGGCGTGTGTAGCTTGGGTGTGTCCCAATCGCAGTCTACAGAGCGTGAACACATCCTTTCTGCAGCCTGCGTTGCTGCCGCCGGACGACCAGGATCATAACCGGGGTGCCTCCCAGAGTTTCTTGGTCCTAAGATCACCGGGCCACCTTATTCCGACGTTTACGATAATATAAATCCGGTTCTGTAGGCACATAACTACTTGCAAGCTTGTAAAGTAATACTTTTTACCGCCGGAGATTTGTTCACGCTTTCGAGTCACATATGTGCACTACATACGGGTGTGGACAGAAAGACAACAGCAACACTGCACCGACTCTGCCCTGAAAATGATCAATTCGTTTTTGTGTGTATTGGGGTTTTAGGGCGCTTTCAGCGTCTTGGCCATTTCGCGCCCATCATTACAGGAAATTCTCAAATGTTAATATATTAGATTTCAACTATATACGGTCGAAAGCTCCTTGAAGAGGCTAGATAAGTCATTGTTTAGCAAGAACAGCAGCTTTAGAAAAAACTAATGTGCCGAGATTCTACCTAAGTTTCCCAGCTTCTTCCGTCGTACATTTCTGATACGCACCAAGCCGTGCGTGCATCCCATGCTTGTGGTGGTCTCTCCGTTCGCTCGGGATATCCGAGACCCTTGGGCGAGAGCGGCGAACGAAAGTTATGTTTCTGTTTATATATGTTTCCCGGACTCTCGGACCGGAATGCCTCTCATCACTAATAGAAGGGCGTGGCACATCTTGCCAAACATTTTGGACTTCTCCAAAACTTTCTAAGGACCCCGCTTGCTTTATTTTAATGGGGAACTCTTTTTGCACTCTTGGCACCCATATTTTCTTTCCTTTGTGTCACGGAAAAGGAAATCTGGTTTTGGTGTTTCTTAGTGCCGTGTTGGGGGATGCCTTTTCTGAGCTTGAACAAGGGGAAAGTCTTCGTTTCCCTTCATGGGAATCTGAAATTGAGCGACCCATGTCATTTGTTTTTGGTGGCGGTGTTTGTGTCGGCGGTGACGGTGGCGGGTATGGCGGAGGCATAGTGCAGAGTCACTATCTGCAGGGTTGGCGTAGCGCTGCACTTTGGTCCTTTCGCGAACTGCGACCCTTTGGTGGTGCTGAGGCAGAACGTTCCAACTCACGTTTCTGCAGTTTTGTGCGCCTCTCCTGCTGGAGCAGCATCCCCGTGTCAGGGACTGGCTGCTCCCCACTCATCAGGCCCCGTATTCTCCCCAGAAGGGTCCGCTGGTGATGCGGCGCCCGACGCAGGCAAACCTTCCTCGAGATCCACTTGGGTGCCCTTATCCGTTGTGTGCCCACTCTGATTGTCAGGCTTCGGTACTGATGGGGATATAACAAAGTTGGCCACTGGGTCAGTCTGAACGGACTTATCAGATGTGATCCTAACTTCACCGGTCTGGGTACTGAAGTGGTTGACTGGTTGAGGCACCCGTTCACCGTAAAGGCTAATGAAATCACGGACCGATATGTGCATGATATCTCGCAAGGAGGAATCAAGGTTGACGGGAGATCTCGACTGCACAGGTCCTCCCACGAGGGCATCGCGATAGGATGAGGAGCGCACGAAAGTTCCCTCCATCACGGACGGCTTGAGAGAGCCAGGTACCTCACGGCGGCTATCTCCTTGTGATACATTTTCCTTGGGAGACCTTCCCAGAACATGCTCTTTCAGCCTTTCCCTCTCAGAGGAACGTGGGGCATGTGCGTGACCACGCCTCATGATCACCACCACATCCGATGCACTTGGGGACGCCTGCCTTGCAAACTGCTGAGCCGTGGCCTGCCATCGAGCACCTCGCACACATCTCCTGCCCTTTGCGGTCTTGGCCACATGACCGTATCTCTGACATCGGTAGCATCGCGTGGGGTCCGGTACGTACCTACGAACGCGCACGGAAAGCCAGCCTACACGGATGGTTTGAGGCAGCTCCTTAGTATTGAACGTCAGAACGAAAGTGTTTGTCGCTACAGCTCACCGTTCACCCTCTTACTCATTCTCCGCACGTGTGTCACCCCTGCTCCTTCAAACCATTCAATACGTCCTGTTCTGTTGACCCAGCGAGCTCCCGACAAGAAACAACACCAGCAGCGCTGTTCTTTGTGGGATGGAGAGTCACTGTTACCGGTATCGATACAGGTTCCTCCTTCTCCAGTACGACAGGCTTTTAGCCGACAGCAGACTGCACGTTTCTTTCTCTGAGGACATGGTGACGTCCAACTTACTGGCGGAGTGCCGATAGACATGGGTCGTGTTTCCAAATTTAGTCAAGGCCTCGGCAACCTGGAAGGGATTCATTTTCTTGCCCTCCTCTAGAGTAAGGACCAGGACTCTGAAGAAGACTTGTCCCACACAGGGATAGATGAGCCAGGCTGTTCTGGTCTAGTCCGCGCGGGGGTCTAACTTCCAAACGATCCATCGTAGCGGCAGTGTAGGAGGATGAACTCAGGGTGGTCTGTGTCGTGCCAGAGGTCGGAGTCCATGCAGTCTGGTCATCGGAGGTGGAAGCTAGTAAAGACGCCATGGGAAAGATATTTACCTTCGGCCCCCGGGTTGCCAGCTGTCAATAGCTGGGCCCGGGGCTGGTAGTGCCTACGGGGACAGGTGCGCCCGTCTCAGAGGGGCGAGAGGTACTCACACAACCCCTCCGATCAGAACGCACCCACCCCCTTGACGCCATCAGCCCAGTGTGCCGGCAGGGCCATGAGTCGGGACGAAGCAAAACGCGGCAGCCCCACGCAGCGGAGACTGCGGTCTATCGGCGCGCGCAACAAGCCGGAGTCTCGCAAATCGACGGTTTCCGAAACCCCGGCCCGCGTCGCGCCCGGCAGAGCTATCACAGTACCCACCGCGAAGGGCGCCGCGCCGCACGCCCGAAACAAACCCCCTGCCCAGCTGGACCGAGCGACAGTGCCCGTAGACACTGCCGCGTAGCTAGGCCGCCCGCGGCAGCCTACGGACGGCTTACCACCGGTTGGATCGAGATATCTGGGCCAAAGGGGGCGTGTTGGAGCCCTCGGGACTGACCCGCCCGAGGGGGACCTCAACCCCCAGGATCCCGTAACCTCGTCGCCGGGGCTCAAGATAGGCCTCGAGTGGGCGCCTTACACCCATAAAATGCCGAAGAAGGCAAATAACTGTGGGACCGTGGGACCAATAACTGAAGCTTAAAAAGAGGACAGGAACTAAAAATAATCAACAAAATAAGAAAACAAAAACAAACAGGAGCTACATACTGGGAGGTGCAGGACAGATCTGACCCGATCCAATACGGTTACCGACCAGGTAACAATGGGCCCGTAAGGAATCATCAGCATCGCCGCGGACCTCATCACCAGAGCCACCGACGACAGACGCCGACTCTAACCGAGGGAAGTCGGAAGAGGCGGCGGCCGTCGGAGGGCTAGAAAAGATATATCCGCGGCGATGCGACAAAGTGCCTCACAAGGCTGACTGGGGCCCCGGGCGCGTCACACCCCGTTGCTCACTTTACTTGCCGGACGAATCCGGCAAATGAAGATCGGTCCCCTGAGGAAGATCAATTCGTTTTACACCAGCTTCTACAGAACTTACTTCCGACGCATCGACGTTTTTTAGTCGAGCTTCTGACATTGGAATGCCCCAGTGCAACAAAATTTTTAGTTTAGAGTGGAAAAGCAGCCACACTATCCGCATATGAGATGAGGGCTGGAAGGAATCACGCTGCAAAATAAAAAAATTGAAAACAGGGAAATAAAAGGAGCTATCAGGATTACACTTATCTCAAAGATCAAGGAATTTATCTGAATCTTAGAATCAAGTAGCGTTAGAAGTTGCGGTATACAAAATCTGGGAAGAAACCCAATAAATCTAAGTTTTGTAGTGTTCCGTATATAATTTATTTACTATCTCACTAGCCCCGAAACTCGTCATTTGTGGAGCAGTAAACGTTTTCACGGCGGAACTGAGTAAGAATTTGTATCAACTAAGTGTCCAGCCCAGACACCACCCAACGGAGAGCAGAAAGCCCCGGGCAGGTGCTGCTCTCCGCTCACGATACGCTTGGTATTTGCAACTGCATGTTTTTGGATAAGCAAAATATTTATTAGGTTATATCCTCTATAGGATGCATATTTCATTCAAAATCCCGTGAAAGGCTTTGTTCTTGAAAATTTAAATAAACCGGAAGCATTTTCACGAATAGGAATAGTTTACAACAAATATATTTATAGAAATATATATTTTTAAAGAAACATGATTTTAGAAAAAAACTGCTGATGGTGAGATTACGCAGCAATTGTACCTATTGTAAAGAGAACGGGCCAAAACCTCTCAGGAAAATATCCGTTTATTTCAGCATGTTATTTTCTGTTCTTCTTCTAAGGCCAAACTAATGTTTTTTACCAAGAAAATGACCTTTGCTTCGCCCGTTTTATTCTCACATTAGCCTGGAAACAATTCAAACTCAGTCTTTCTGATATTTTCACACCGGACAGTTATATATATATATATATATATATATATATATATATATATATATATATATATATACCACCGAAGATATCGGCGAAGATAGTGGAATGAGTGAGTGGCGTGGGTTTGGAAAATATTTAGTCGTAACTTTACAACCGACTCGCCAGCGTATCCACTGCCTTGGTTTTCTCAGATATGATACGATTGCACATAGAATCCTCAATCGCATTATGTAACCTCTCCATGACCTGCGCGTGATCACTGGATGTCAGGCCTAAGTGAGCCTTGACGACGCCTGGGTCTTTATATATATATATTATATATATATATATATATATATATATATATATATATATATATATATATATATATATATATATAAGACCGAGGCGTCGTCAACGGCTGCGATTTTTAAGGCCTGACATTTCCAGTGATCCATCCCGGTGCGCCTTAGGTCAGGTAGAGGTTATATATATATAAGACCGCAGGCGTAGTCAACGGCTGCAGATTTTTAAGGCCTATCATTTCCAGTGATCACATCCCGGTGCGCCTTAGGTCAGGGTAGAGGTTACATAATGCGATTGAGGATTCTATGTGCAATACGTATCATATCTGAGGAAAACCAAGACAGTGGATACGCTGGCGGAGTCTGTGGGTCTGTAAAAAGTCTTACTGACTGAAAGTACTTTTCCAAAAGCGCGGGCCAAGCGCCACTTCACTTCATTCCACTATCTTCGCCGATTTAAGGGGAGGGGGCACCTCAATGGTGGTCCACCCTCGTCCATCCAAGGGGGGGACACGGTGCCTCGGTGCCCCCCCGTTCCGCCAACACCTACGGCCCGAGTGTTTAATCACTCACTGCTCAATTATGCAACTCGGCGGATTCGAAAATATAGCAACATATATCCTTCAGATAACGTTTTAATGGGTATATTTTTCTGTAACCCATATACTATACATAACCATTAGGATCATTTTAGGCATAACTGCAAATTAAAGCACGTATCTATCCCAAGGTGGTATTAGAACTGCCGACGCTATCTTCTGTGTACGTGCTTTCTACGCAGGTCACATTTATGTCTCACCAGGGAGCTAAAGCGTAGTGACCCGAAAGATTTAGGACATCCCAAGGTGGAATTGCACTTTACTTGCTATCGGAATAGGTCATAAAATCTGCATTAGTGAAGAGGGTCATGGACATGAACTGAATGGATGATTTAAAAAAATGTATGTTTGAAATTAACTCGTGATTAGCTTTTCTGATACGTGCAATGTACTTTCGCTTGCATCTTTGCAAATTGTTAAAAGAGGGAGGAGAAGAATAACTTGAGACACACTATTTCTTCCTCTCTATTCCCTCTTAGCAGATTTAAAGAGCGGAGGAGTATATACTTGCCCAGTGCCCCTATTGCAAATACCTTTCAGCTCTGACTGACTTCCAGATTTATTAACCATCAGCCAAGAAGCAGATCGGGTCCTTGTAGTGGTAATAAAGGGATACAACAAATAATTATCGAAGAGAGAGAGAGAGAGAGAGAGAGAGAGAGAGAGAGAGAGAGAGAGGGAGCGTTTCAGGGGGCGCCATAAACCTTTCAGAGAGTTGCCGTGACTATTTCAGGAGGTGCCGAGGTTTCATTGGACTAGATGAGTTAGACAAGCATGATAGATGAATTCATTATTAATGGTGTGGACTTCTTTCTTCCTATCATCGATATCGGAGCCGTGCTGCTGACAGGCTCTTTGGTGTCCGATCGGACTGCTGCAATCAGCTGCCGAATCACTGTCTAAAAACTGATAGTAAGGGAGCCTGGCTACTATTACAACCTTTTTGATAGTCAAGCACGAACATATTTTTAACTATTTCCGTCAGGCTCCCGGCTACCCCTATTTCCGGCAGGCAATATCGGCCCCTAAGATCTCGTAATCTAACCGGCCGATTTTGAAAATTAAAGTGCTATAGATTCCCCTGACGCTAAACTTTATTTTGAAAAAAGAAAATTTCAAAATTTTGATTTTTAAGGAGAAGGTCGTGCAAAATATACAATTTTTGTGTATTTTTTAGATTTTCCATAACCCTTGTCTCTGTTGTACGATTTTCACAAAACTAGTTCAGATTTACAAATAATTGACCCAAAATTGTCATATACTCGGTTACGCAAAAATTCGAAATTCAATGGCAGTTCCAGGACCAGGACTATGAGGGGAAATATATACAACCTAAAAGTTTTTGTTACGCGGATTAGAAGCCGTGATATACTGCTTGGCATCTTTGACACATAAGAAAATGAAAAAGTGAAAAACTCATCAGGGGCGGATGCAGTAAGGTAAAACAGTGGGGTAAAATACATACCAACAATATGCGAGTGGTATGCATGAGTATATTAGTCCCTCGACTAGTTGAAATTTATTTCTGATAATTTTACCCTCCCATGGCAGCTCTGGGAAAGGGGGTGACATAGGCGGATCAAGGACTCTCGTCGTGGGGGCGGATGGGGTGATTGGAAACACATTTTTAATATACAACGATATTGAGTCGCGGCGGTGATACTGGCTGGGAATATGCATTTTAAAATGTGTAGTGACTGGACACGCCTCTGGTAATCTAGAATTTGGTTATAACTATTTTGAATTTCATATACCCAATTGTATTCGCCCTGGCACGGCTGTAAGCAGTCTTCTCACTTACTAACGTTTAGTCCTTCTTGATAACATTCCCCCATTTTGAACTGCTGTAACCGCCCCTGATGAATACAAATAGTGACAATTGTGAATGCACTATCATCTCACATAAAAATGATATAATAAAACCATATAACTGGTATCGATCGGCGAGACGGCTTCCTTTACAAAGAACCCATCGCATACGATAATACTTGGTTTGTGGATAGAACCTCCCCAAAACCAGCCATAGCTCCGCCCCTGGTAAATATATAATATTGACAATTTCAAAAACCTGCCTGTACTAGTTTTAGGAAAGTCGAAGTTTCAAAGTTCTATCGCAAGCCGTTTTGGAGATATTCTTGAAAAACCTGAGGGGGCAATATTAGCCCCCTGCCGGAAATAGGTTAAGCACCCTCAACAAGCTCTTTCCATAACGCAAATGAAGAAATATCAGATTGAGTACTCATAAGGCTATGGGTTGGAAGGGAGGAGACTACTTTTTCACGGAGAGGATTAATCATGCACAGGGGAGCCATTGAAAATTCGTAAAACAATTTGTCATTTCCATACATACTCTGAACGGAGCAGACCCTGAGACTGGCAGGTTCCCAACCCAGAAAAACAAACAAACAGAAGGGGCATCCTTTCCTATCAAATTTTATATCCAGAAGGATGGCTTACCTTTAAAACGGCAAAATTTTCACCTTCAGAACGATTTTTTCTTTTGTCCTGCTACAATTTACCAACTTTCAGCTCGGTATGAAGAGAAACGTACTACAGTTTTGTGATTACTGAGCTTTCAAAAAGATGATATTAGTTCCATGTCACGGCCTGGAACAGGCATGTATCAAAATAGCACGGGAGGACGATGGGGTGAAGTAGGTGTTCGCTCCCATGGAGGTTTACCCCTAAACGCCCTTCAAATGCTAGAACTGTACGGTACAGACACCTAAAGGTTGACTTTGGAAGGTGGCCATGATATACGCTCCGCTTCTGGCATACTCTATCGTCTACCGCCGGGCCATAGACAGCCAGAACACTTTGTTTGACTATTTGGTCGCCACTCGGTAACACTAACACCCAACCTGGAGAGGGATCTGGCACTAACGCGCAGTGGATGGGGTGGAGGTCCCTAAGATCTCAGACATTAAGAGGCGTATAAAACACCAGTTGAAGAGTAGGCGGGGACTATAGTGGTCTACATCATGACCAATTTTCACTGACATAGGTCAATATCTACAAGGTCAAACAAGGTCATAAAGGTCAAATCTTGGCTAAGCCAGTGAGCTACTGGGAAATACCGTTTTAATGCGGGAAAATGACGGAAATAAACTAAATTGAGAATTGGACCAGAGTCATAGAAAGAAGGTTACAAAGAATATTTTCTATAATTTTGAGGTCAAGGTCATTCAAGGTCATTAACCTAGGAGGTGACAATATGGTATACTATCTATAATGTACACTATGACAGGCACTATAGTAACTGTTTGGCGGGAAATTAGGATTAACCTTTACCAATGACCCTTGACTTTGACCCTAACATTGAGGTACATTAGCCATGACATCATAGCAAAATATACGTCGACCGGGTAACGCTATTTGACCGGAAGCACTGGGATCAATGAAAATGAAAGTTGCAGATATGACCTTAACCTGTGACCTTTGAAAGTGACCTTGAACTTTGTGTGAGGTGACCTTGACATATCATCCCGGTTATATGACGTTATGACGTCACCACTCGGTCTCAAATGCAAGTGAACTGGTCGGACCGCGCGATTGCGGCGACCTCAAAATGCAGGTCTAACTATGAAGCCCATAAGTAAAAAAATCTTCAACCAATTTTCAAAATTATTTCACTAATCGACGTGCCGTTAAATTCTCTCAAATGTGGCTCAGTATCGCTTTTCGGCTACGAGCAGTTCTCCGGCCACCTTTGAAAAAGCAAGTGGGGGTCTTCGAGGTCCCCCTCCAGCGCGCGTGTTAACACACAAAACCTAAAAAACACGCTAGAACTGGCATCGGGTTGGCGCTGCTCAGATTCACAGCAGGTGCTGCCAGATGGCATGTCTCGCCCCACCGGTCTTGCCCCACTCAAAATCTGGTGGCGACCTTAGCCAGGCCTGACGATAAACTTTGTTATAAGTCAAATGCCTCCAACTAATTGAAAAATAGTGCTTGAATACTTTTTGGAGATCCAGGGAGTGCCATGAAGTTTCGGGAGACGTCATGGTCCTGCTAATACAAAAAGGTAATGAACGATAAATGAGAAATACTGAGCTGAGAGCAAAGGCTTTTGTCTTCACTCAAAGAAAATATGTAGGAATATGCATAGTGAATGTTGCACTTCTAGTGCCCTACTAGTAATTAAGCTATCTGCCCTCGTGGTGGAATTCATCACTCCTAAAGATAAGCTTGCCTGTAAAGAAGAAAGGTGCATAAGATTGAGACACTTCAAGGTGTAGATATTTGTTTAAAATGTACTGCCACGTTTCCTACAAGTTTTCTATGGAAATACTCAGACTTGTAAGAAGGGAGCTAAGGAGCTTCTGGCATCTATAGACAGGTAAAATAGCACTGCCAAGATTTTTGTGTATGATATATCTTTAATAGAATTCAGTCTAAAATTGTTGTCCTTTTGAGCGCAAAACCATCAGGGTTTATCCATATTTTCAAGGCGCGGTGTTCCACATCCTCCGCCGCCCCCCTCCCTCAGATGTCCCTGGGCGACACGGCCAGGGGCGCCTGATCTCTCAGTCGGCGTGCGACGGCGCTGGGGCGAGGAGTGGCGTCCCTCACAGCTCGCATCACACGTCTCGCGCGGTTGCCTTCTGCCCGTGTTTATCCAGGCATTCTAAAGATAACACCAGTTTTCGGCTCGGCTATTCTGCAGGAGATTTGGGAGAGTGCAGTGCGCGGAATCGGTGGCAGTGATGCTGCCCTGGTTGTTTGTGCCCGTGCTGGCGTTGTCGGCAGTGCGCGTGCGATGTGTGCCGCTGTTGAGCGCGGAGCGGAGTGAGACACAGACTCCAGAGCCGGGGGCACACCTGCGGCAGCACCCCGTCTCGCACAACACGGACAGCGCTCTGCAGATGGTGGGTCTGCTGGGTGAGCTACTGACCGACTCGGAGGAGGAGTACTTGCGCGCCCTCACCACCGGCGAGGACCGTGGCGGCACCGTCTCCTCCGTGGAGCTGGTGGCCGTGGAGCAAGAGCTGGAGCCAGACTCCCAGAGCGACCCGGAGCGCAGCATCGTCACCAAGTTCTTGCAGCTGGTAGAGTCGCAGCAGCGCCTGGGGGAAAACTGCACCGCCGGCACCGAGCTGCGGCTGGAAGGTGTTGTTGACCGGTATGGACAGGAGCGCTTCCGATATCAGGCCGAGCTCACCGTCAAGATGGCCAACTTGTTGACCCGGCTGTGGAAGTACGCGCCGCGCGTAATGAATGAACAAAATCTGCTGCACGGACTTGTGCTGTCTCTGATTGAGGCTCATGGCGACATTTTTGCTGCTGGAAATTGCTATGACAAAGGCCAGTACAAAGACTACCACTTGTATTGTCCGTTTGCATATCGCCTGCCTGAGGGTTCCATCCTCTCCAAGGACTTGGCAGTGGAGTACGATTATTTGTCCAACACTTCAGACTGGTTTTTCATCGCCAGAAGTAATGCTGAGCTCGCTATAAACCGGAACACATCGGATACTACTGCAGGTGAGCGGCCCTGTTTCAGTTTGTCTTTTTAGTTCACATTCTTTTGAACATGGGCTGACTGTATGTAACCATACTTGACTTCCCATTTTTGTTGTAATCATTCCTCTTGTTTCTGAAGAAGCCAGAATTTCTCCCTCAATTTGGGTCACTGCTTTTACCAGACTGTTAGAGACGCGCTTAATTAAAAATTAAAGTAGTTGGAAAACGTGGAGGTTTGAGCAATGGGTCCTCAAGTTTTTCGTTCAGGCTCTAGAATTAAGGATCCCCTGGCTGAATACAAACTTGTATTCTGCTTGCACAGATACTCAATTTTTTATTTCTTTACGTAAGTTTCTGCTAAGTAAGAATATCTTAGAGCCATGCAATCGTATGGTGCATTCAAGTAAAGGAGAATCGGAAGTTTCTTGCAGTGCTTGGGTAACGTAATCAGAAGACACTATTGTATATTGTTTCCATCTTTTTTGTGCTTTACAGGACAAAAGATCACATGACTCCTATATACTGCCAGAGTCTAACCCCTTTAGTTTTTCCTGCTATTGCCTCCGGAGCGAGCTGCTGTCAACTAGGCGCTCACGTCAAAACAATCGACGCGACGACAAATCTGATCGGGTGACTTCGAGTCAGGCAAGATGACAGGGCTGATCGAGAGTCAGCTGAAATGACTTAGTCGCGCAGGCGCTGCAGCAAAGGCATCTGCAAGAGGATCAGTCCCGTCTGGGTTGTACCGTCCGTACTTTGATTTGTATTAACGTAACACGAGTAGGTATGTACCTCGCTGAAGTTTGGTAACAGCAATGGCGCAGCGACCCGAACGGCATTAAGTCAGGAAAACCGAAATCCACAGTGGATTCATGGCTCTCCAGCAGCGAAAGTTGCAGGAAAGATGGGGTTATCTTCCCCGGGCTCCGTAACGATCACAGTTGTGCCAGACTTTTGTTCCGTCTGCGCGACAGTGCCCTGAGTGCCTGGATGTCAGTGGTGCGGTGAATTTCTGTCCTTGCAGCATGTTAAGACTGAATACCGTGACTGTGACATCGACAGAAGAAGATCCCTGCCGGTCATCCCTCACTTGAGTCCACCATCGATCTCCTTTCTGACCAAAGTAGGCTTCGATGTGGTATATTCCCCGGCAGAGGCTCATAGCAGGCAGTAATTTTCCTGATAAAGCTCAGTTACTGAACGAGGAAAACAGGTGTGCTTCTAACGTCTTTTGATGGCTTTATACGACGTGTTGTAAATTATTTTTCATCGAGCATTTTTGCTCCATTCCGGCGCCTACAAAGTGCTGCTGATTTGGCTGATTATTGTGGATAACGACCCTTTATGTCTTCATTTTGACGTCAATACACTCACATATTGTCTCATTAGCGCGAAATAACCGTCCAGGGTTGACGCTCCACAAAAACGAAAAAATGACAATAACATGACTGGGTCGATGACTGATCGCGAGTGATTTGAAATAACAGGGTTGATCTCGAGTCAGGTGAAATAGCAGGGTTGATCTCGAGTCAGGTTAAATGGCAGGGTTGATCTCGAGTCAGGTGAAATAACAGGGTTGATCTCGAGTCAGGCGTTGATGACAGCAGGGGATAATATTTTTTGTGCTTGGTCACCGCCTATTGATCCATTCCTAATGGGTGAATGACTATTCATTTTTCACGTCTGCTATGATTCGTAGTGATTCTCGCTAGTGTAATTCCGGTTAGGACAGAAGGGTCATACCCAAGCTGGACCGTCCTGTGCAGTTACAGCAGGGCCAGTTACGGGTAAACGTCGACTAGCCGGTAGTCGGGGGTGTAGACGCTGACCGGCCGGTAGTCGGAGTGTAGACGCTGACTGGCCGGTAGTCGGGGTGTAGACGCTGACCGGCCGGTAGTCGGGGTGTAGACGCTGACCGCCGGTAGTCGGAGTGTAGACGCTGACCGGCCGGTAGTCGGGGTGTAGACGCTGACCGGCCGGTAGTCGGGTGTAGACGCTGACTGGCCGGAAGTCGGGGAGGTAGACGCTGACCGGCCGGTAGTCGGGTGTAGAGTAGACGCTGACTGGCCGGTAGTCGGAGTGTAGAGTAGACACTGAGCGGCCAGTAGTCGGGGTGTAGACGCTGACTGGCCGGTAGTCGGAGTGTAGACACTGACCGACCGGTAGTCGGGTGTAGACGCTGACTGGCCGGAAGTCGGAGTGTAGACGCTGACCGGCCGGTAGTCGGAGTGTAGAGTAGACGCTGACCATCCGGTAGTCGGGGGTGTAGACGCTGACCGACCAGTAGTCGGGGTGTAGACGCTGACTGGCCGGAAGTCGGGTGTAGACGCTGACCGGCCGGTAGTCGGAGTGTAGACGCTGACTGGCCGGTAGTCGGGTGTAGAGTAGACGCTGACCATCCGGTAGTCGGGGTGTAGACGCTGACCGGCCGGTAGTCGGGGTGTAGAGCTGAGCGTCCGGTAGTCGGAGTGTAGACGCTGACGCTTAGTCAGATGTAGACGCTTAGTCGGAATGTACCGGAACGCATATGTCAATCCTCATAGTTAGTCTCCAAGCTTGAGCTCTGCACGAAGACGCAAGAAGCAAAGGACTCGTGTGTGTAAAGCCGGGCCCACTGGCAAACGTAATCTTACTGCTAATCGCAGTGTTGCCTCACAACGTTGAAAGCGTGGTTGTCACTGGGCGCTTTGGATATGTCTACTGCAATGGCTTCCAAATTATCCGGCACGATGACTCCCTTTAGATAGCCAGAGGATAACATGACCCCACCGTCGAATAAATAATGATTCATAAGAAAACATCGGATGAATTGTTTACCAATGTATACATACATATTTCGTGCACTAGTTTACCCATTTTCTTTGGGACACTACTTACCCTCATAGAATGGTCCGTGACCCCAACTGACTACCCAAATGGATGTTCAAAGATGGCCGGGGTGGTCCGGCTGAACAAAAGGAAGCTGTGATTGGGACAGGGCCCTAGGGCTGTCACAGGACCCCCTGATGGACTGCAAGAGGTTTGTCGGTGCTTAGGTAGAAAAATATACATCTAACCCACGACATGCATATGCCATAGGTACGTAGCCACTGCGAGAACGCGCTGTCGCTCATAAAACTCATAGTCACAGGGAGAACGCAATGCCGCTTAAAACATGCTATAGGGGGGTGAAGGGAGAATCAGAACAGGATATCAAACCCATGTTGGACGATTTATAGAAAGTTAGGAAATAATGCTAGGGAGCCTGAAGCGGCACAATTAGATGCAATTTGTTTTCCCTGTGGATACCGCATATGGGTCTGGGACTGTCGAGGTTACTTTACAGGGGAGTTTAAAATGAACAGCCACAAAGATTAATGTTCGGGTCAGGCTCGGAAAATTAGGAAGTGGCACACGTCGGGTGGAGGAGTGAACAAGTGGAAAAAGTTCGTGAAGTCGCACTTGTGCTGTCGTTTGTCTGATGATAGGATTAGGGCGAGACCCTGATGATTTGACATTGATACTTACGTGGTCAAATTGAGCAGTGAATACCGGTGAGCAGTAATACATTCGGTTCAGGACTCTGTTCCATACTTATTCTGTTATGACTAGGGTGTGTTCGTTTAATTGCATGAATATGTCAATGTTGATATTTTTCTCACCTTTTTTATCACATAGTGCCGCGCTTGGAAATCTTCGACGAACTTTTCCCGTATACTTCTACAACTTCCACTGTTTTCTACTCCCTACACAATTCTGCTGTCTGCCTCTCCCCCACGGCAATATTTTGGCGAAATACTCTTTGTACCACAATGCATTCTTCCATAGTTATGTTTTTGATAGTAGCACTTCTTGGAACACTTCAGTTGGAGTGAAATAAAACATTTACGATTTATGTTTTATATATTAAACGTTGCCGGGAAGTCTCGGAGACGGGTAGCCCATGGCTTCGTTGCCCGTCTCCGGATTGGGATGGGAAGGGTTGACGTGAATTCACGAGAGAGATCGCCTTCCGTGTCTCATCCAGCCCGCTGGGAATAATCCTGAAAGGGAAGGTGGCACCTTCATAACGTGATTTTAACCCTATTTCCGTCAGGCTCCCGGCTACCCCTATTTCCGGCAAGGGGGGCAATATCGGCCCCCCTAAGATCTCGTAATCTAACCGACCGATTTTGAAAATTCAAAGTGCTTTAGATTCCCCTGACGCTAAACTTTATTTTGAGAAAAGAAAATTTCAAAATTTTGATTTTTAAGGAGAAGGTCGTGCAAAATATACAATTTTTGTGTATTTTTTAGATTTTCCATAACCCTTGTCTCTGTTGTACGATTTTCACAAAAATAGTTCAGATTTACAAATAATTGACCCAAAATTTTAATATACTAAAATTACGCAAACATTCGAAATTAAATGGCAGTTCCAGGACCAGGACTATGAGGGGAAATATATACAACCTAAAAAGTGTTTGTTACTCGGATTAGAAGCCGTCATATACTGCTTGGCATCTTTGACACATAAATAAATGAGAAAAAAGTGAAAAACTCATCAGGGGCGGATGCAGTAAGGTAAAACAGTGGGGTAAAATACCTACCAACAATATGCGAGTGGTATGCATGAGTATATTAGTCCCTCGACTAGTTGAAATTTATTTCTGATAATTTTTACCCTCCCATGGCAGCTCTGGGAAAGGGGGTGACATAGGCGGATCAAGGACTCTCGTCGTGGGGGGGGGATGGGGGTGATTGGAAACACATTTTCAATATACAACGATATTGAGTCGCGGCGGTGATACTGGCTGGGAATATGCATTTTGAAAATGTGTAGTGACTGGACACGCCTCTGGTAATCTAGAATTGGGTTATAACTATTTTGAATTTTCATATACCCAATTGTATTCGCCCTGGCACGGCTGTAAGCAGTCTTCTCACTTACTAACGTTTAGTCCTTCTTGATAACATTCCCCCATTTTGATCTGCTGTAACCGCCCCTGATGAATGCAAATAGTGAGAATTGTGAATGCACTATCATCTCACATAAGAAATGATATAATAAAACCATATAACTGGTATCAGGATCAGCAGAGACGGCTTCCTTTTACAAAGAACCCATCGCATACGATAATACTTGGTTTGTGGATAGAACCTCCCCAAAAACCCAGCCATAGCTCCGCCCCTGGTAAATATATAACCTTGAAAATTTTAGAAAACATGCTTGTACTAGTTTTAGGAAAAGTCAGGAAGTTTCAAAGTTCTATCGCAAGCCGTTTCGGAGATATTCTTGAAAAACCTGAAGGGGGGGGCAATATTAGCCCCCCTGCCGGAAATAGGGTTAACTAGATAGCCAAGTTGTAAAGCAAGTCGGAAAACCTGGTACTCAATATATTATTTGTCTTGGAACTCGAGATTTCCGTAGAAAAAAGCTGAAACCTACCTGCAATGTACCCCTCTTGTACCCCTAGCAGCAGGCCACAGTTGTCATGGCTGTTGGTATGACGACATACGCTGATGTCACGATGAGCATCAGCCAATTTAAGCCCTTGAAGCGTTTCAAGTATGGTAGTGGTTGCCAGATCATGACATCATCCACAGGAAGAAATTTATTTATTTCCCTAAAGGAACATTTTAAAAATCAAAATATGGAGCTTATTGTAAATTTTTCAGAGATATCATGAGTGGTTTCGTTATTCTCGCCTAACTACACTAAATTCCAGGATTCGACCAAGGTGCCACATTCCCTTTCAACACCCACGCCAGTGCTCCTGTAACTGGGCAAGCGTGCCTGTTGGAAGAGCAAAACAAAAAAACCACCTCCATCCTTCCCCAGTCTACGAAACGTTCGGAAAAGTACGTACATTGCTCAAACGCCATGGTATCTGTAACGTGTCCAGGATGATGATGGGGGGGGGGGTGAAGGGCACAGCCTCAGGAGGGGTAGCATATAACACCAGGGGGACGTCTTTTGTGCATTCCAGCAGCCGCCATTCCACTGCGATTTCTTGCAGCTTTTTAAGGAATGGTGTTTTGAAAGTTTACCAATAAGCAGCGGGGACAATTCTGACCAAGGGGTGCCGTTATCTGGAAAGGGGTACCTAAATAGTCAAACATAGGTCCTTTTCGGCGGGAACTCTGGAAAGGTGTTAATAGTACATAGGTCTGTTTTGGTATTAAAGGTAGTGATAGTACATGTTTTTTGTATAAGTAGTATATAAAAGTTATGGTACTTAAAGGGCTTAATAGTGAATTTTATGGTATTAAGGGTATATAGTAAATATGTTATGCGTATTAAAGATAGTGAAATATGTTATGTACTCTAAAGTAATAGTCGAACATAGGTCTCTTATCGGCGGTGGACTCTAGAAAGGGGTAGCTGAATAGTCGAACATAGGTCTGTTATCGGCGGTGGACTCTGGAAAGGGGTAGCTGATAGTCGAACATCGGTCTGTTATTGGCGGTGAACGGGCGGCAAACAATGGAAGATGCCGAACAACAGGGTGCTCTGCTAAGACAATCGTCCAAAGACAGTTTTAAGGCCCGTCTACCACCCAGTTCTCGCATTTGAAGGGCGCCCAGGACGCTGCCAGCACCCGACATGGGGCTCGGCACCCTCAGTGGTGGTGAATGGCTCCATGAAACTAGATGGGACGATCGCTCCTCCCCGCTCCCATTGAACTCGTCCCTGCATGTGATGTAGTTAGTTTCCACGGACAGAAAGATCATTAGAGCTCATTTATCATTAGCTTAGTCTAATTCTGAAGAAAACTGACACAACCGTATGCTTCTTTTAACCCTGCAGACCTCCCAACAGGTCATTATGCAATTATGTAGTTCTCACTCGGGCCAAAACACCCGAAACTTGATGCAAATGAACGTCCGTTGTAAGTTGAAAGAATACATTTGGGATATTTCAGGGCTTGTAATGCCTGCATTGACATTGCATTAATCTAGCCTGGTTTGAAACAAACACCAGGAGCTTGTTTTGTAAACGAGGGCTTACAGAACCCGTACCGTGCGACATGCTCGCGTAAAACATCAATTATTCATATCTTCACTCCACCTAGAGGCAGCTAGTGCCGCGCTAACTCCAAGGAGCATTCCGTTTTCCATTTCCCTCACCGGTCCCGACCCTCACCGTCTCCTCTCCGTAGCTTTTTAATGGTTTCCTGTCCTCTACTGATTCGCACTGGTAGATACTTGGATAATTTGGGTGAATAACAGTTACGAGTATTAAAGTTATCTTAGTTTGCATAATCGATTATTGATTATCAATATCATGTGATCAAAGCTGCCTTTTCGGCTAATTGGTAACGATCAGGGGCGTAACCAATGGGGGGCGGCAGGGACAGCACCCCCTGAGGGCCCGAAGGGGCTCCCTGAGGACACAATTCTGTAACAAGCAGGGCCTTTTTACCCATCAAGGCCCTTATGGCGCTGTCGCAGTGGCCCTTTGCGGGGCGCCGCCCCCCCCGAGTGAAATCCTGGCTACGCCCCTTGTAACGATATCTTTTCATATGATTTAAAACCTGTTATCAGGTGGTGTATCATATTGAGCACAACTCGAGCACGTGCTTTGTGCGAGATTCCACGGGTTCCGGACGGGTGGCGAGGGTGTAAACATTCAGTGAATACGTTATTCTGACGTTATCCTTAAGCGGTCGTCCTGAGAGGAGTGCGATCTTGTGCTGCGCTCGCTTATATTCACTCGCATTCACAACAGAGGTCAAGGAGAAGATGGGTAAGGACGGGGAGTACTCGGAAAGTAGGACCTGGGCAAGGAGAGCCCGTTGAAGAACTTCGACGTGGTGGCAAGCGTGACGTGACGTGACGTGACGTGACGTGACGTGACGTGACGTGACGTGACGTGACGTGGCAAGCGCTCACTGAGACCACCCTCGCGCGTCTTATCCTTCCAATCAGAAGGTTGAAGGAGTTCGACGTATGGTTGTTCGGTGGATTGTTCAGGAGGGCCGTGGACAAGAGCATCCACCTCGAGTGCAACAGGTTCTCGAGCGCATTCATGACTGTGTTCAAGTGCTTCAACACGATCATTCCCCTTTCATCCACAGAGGAGGGTGTTCTTAAATGGTCTCAGAAATATTGAAGCTTAAACGTGGCACCCTCACGTCTTCGGCATGTGCATGTTGTTGAAGGGAAACTTACACTTGCTTCTGCTTGAGGGCGAAGAGTAGATATAATAATTTTTCTAGAAGGAACAGAGAAGGAAGCAGTACAATTTTATGTGGCGTGTTGGCCGAGTTTTCCAGCTGAGACCATCCTTAGACGCTATGAAATTTAGGTGAGCCACCCCCAGATGCTGTACCGTCTACAGCAAGGAGGAAGGGAAGCCATAATCCTCTAGTTCCAAGTTTGCTCATCCCCAGATGCTGTACCTTCCAGAGCAGGGTGGGCACTGGACAGGAGGCCCGAGTCGTCGTCTGGAGAGATGCTGGGCGCCGCGGAGAAGATCCTCTGCCTCATATCAAACATATAGTTGCCTAGTCTGCTTATGGTTCTGTTTACTACGCATGTATGACGGGTGCTTTATGATATATACCTTTTTACTGCATACAAAATACTTTCTTATTGCTCAGGCGAGTGAGTAATAATAACAATTTAAAACATTTTGCTTTGGAATGATTAAGAACAAAACTAAGTTAATAATTATTTAGATGCATTTTTCCCTCCATTTAATTATCGAACTATGGTCATCGAAGACGGGGTAAGTTCTGCAGTACTCATCAACGGTTACTAGGACACTTGAATGTTACAACATCAGCATGGAAGTGTTCATAAGCAATGCACAACTGAAATAAACATGACGAGTGACGGGCTCAGTGAGACCGTCGCCTGCAGATATATTTCATCCGAAACACGCTGCTCATTTCCGGAGCATCGCGGAGATTGCGCGGTGTTTTGATTGAGCCGACGTTTAGACGGAGACCTGGATGGAGCCAGCTAATTTCCTCGATCATTTGCTGAAAGCAGGCTTCAGCAATATATCACCGACTACGGACATAAGCAGGATGAAAAACGGGAGTTCATTTGCTCATCAAAAGAGGCATTTCACGCTGTATTAACTGCGCCACCGCCCCATTACCAGTCAGCCTCGCCGCGCGGATGGTCCTTGCGTGTGGTGCAGCGCTTTGTCACCCGGCAACTGCGGGAGATGTAAGAGTGTCATCCATCGCGCGCTTATTCACACCTACTTAGAGATAGCAATGTGCATTGGGACTCACATCACGCGTGATGACCAAGGTCAAGAAGTCGTTCCTGACCCTGACCGTGGCGTAGCATGGGGTGCTTAGCATAGTCGCGAGGGGTCTGGGTTGTGCCGCCGGTTAGCGCGCGCTCTCGGCCCGGTCCGAGGTATTACGTATGTGCAGAGTGCTGTGGGTTCGAGCCCACACAGAGGCAGGCTCTGGTGCCGAACTCAAGCTTAGCTTCCTCCCCTTCCCTCTTCGATTCCATATGACTTCATCAGTTAGCTATTTCCAACTACCTCGTCGCTACTCCCCCTCCCCCTCCAAGTACCTATGATCACGGTACAGTGGAGAGTGCTTTGTGCGCTGCCAGGACTTGGATTTGGAGCTTTTCATATGTCGTGTCAGGCTGCAACCCCGTGTCATTCAGGTTTACAAGTCAAGGAAAGCTTGAAACCTTTGGGACCTTTTCCGGAATCGGCCTGCCTACTGCTCCGTGTGCAAGGTATCAGCAGTTCTTCCTTTTATTTCGACGCACAGCTTCTCAGCTTCCACATCTGGAAATTAATGGGAGATGACCAAATTGGGCTATTTTTCCAGCTGTTTGGTGGGGTTATTAAGCTTTATGACTCACTCAATCCCAGAAATCTGGCACAGCTGCCTCAGATCACGTTCAAAATCGGGTGTGTGTGGATCGCCTGGATTGGGGTTTATGTCTTACAGACCGTTGAAGCCATTTGGCTCAGCAACCTCCAGAGTAGTCCACAGGTGGTACAGAATGAGAGCCAAATTGATGTTTTGTTGCCTGAACCACTAAGTCTTTCAAGATAACCCGGACAGTGGCCGCCGAGAGTTACTAGTTTCAGTGATATAAATAAATGCACATATAAAGTGAAATATGTGTCCCTACTTTAATACCTGGACTGCCTGCCTCCTAGACAATAAGCAAATTGGAAGATTTCTAAGATTGGAGATACAAAGGTTGAATGTTGTCATGGTCAATAGTCCTGCAAATAACCAACATACATTCATACTACGTATTGAAGAAAAAGGGCCAAGATAATTAACTTTATCTTTATTTATTATCTTGTCCCTTTTTCTTTAATACATAGTATGAATGTAAGTCGGTTATTTTTGGGACTATTGAAATTGGAAAATGCCAGTTCGGCTGACTGAGCACCATAGGTTTACTTCAAAGTGTGTTTTTCTTCTGACGGCAAAGGTGCCTTATTGTTTAATTTGAAACCAAAATCCTCGGAAACATTGGAACTGTTTGCTCCGTGAACGGGGTTTACCTCTGGAGTGGGGTATGATAACCGCCTCTCGACATTTGAAGCGATTCTCTGGCTCCGAAACCCAGAGTCGCACTTCATGGCCAGTCGGGATCCCCTACGGATTGCAAGGCTTTATTCAAACTTCAAGCTGTTAACCCTCACCCGGGGGGGGGTGTATGAACACCCCTCGGGTTTTTTTCCGGTGGCACGAAAAACGATGGGGCGAACCACCGCCGTACTTGACACACCTTATAGTTGATCAATTCCGCAACTTTCTACAAAATTGCAAGGTTGGTTCATCTCAGTTCAGGTCACCAGTGCAGGTCAAGTGACCTCACCTCCAAAAAAGTCTGATGTAGCATAAATAATAAAAGGGTGAATTTATCGAATTGAAACTTACACTACACAATGGAACCACCAAGCACTACAACATATCTTCTGGGATTTTTAACATCGATGACCTAAGGTTAGGTACGGATCATGACCTCTCCATTGGAAATGCATGGGGAAAACAGGAATTGGGCTGTGTTTGTGTAAATAAAGTTGAGAATACCTTCATATTCTCCAAATCGTAATATCCTGGGCCTGTTTCTAAGTTAACATCACAATTTTTCCCTGTGATCTCTTAGAGGTCATCTGTGTTACTTAAGCAGATTTTCAGACTTGGGTCAATACATTTTCAGGAAATGACGATAAAACTTTTATTTTGAGATCATTGCGTTTATACTATTATTACGAGTCGAACGACGTGCATATTGATTATGCTAGACCAGATAGTGACCTTGACCTGACCTCAGGTCAGGTTGTTTTTGTGTTTGGACCTAGCATAGTCATATTGTATATCACTCGATTTGTGGTAACGAGAGGAAGCGAAAGTTGCCTAAAACATTTTAATTCAACTCTGTCAGACGCTAGAGCCCCGAAACTCTTCTCTAATATGCCACCTTGTTTGACCTGTCATGACATCATAATCTCTCTTAAGATATCTGTCTTTCCATTTAAAGTTGTGTCAGATCTAAAAAACGAAATGAAAACGTCAAGAAAATCTGAACAGTATAGTATTGATTTTTTTCATACACATTTCAAGGCTGGAAGCTATTTTAGAGAGGGGAGAGGGGAGTCAAGTAAAGGATAACACTGTTGTGGTTTTTGTCAGTACATTTACCCTCTAATTTCCTGGTTTCGGCTCGAGCTTATGACAACTGTGACGGTGGTGGAGGGACAATTTTTCAACTGGTCAGCTGTAAATGTATGCAAGCAGCTATATTCTCTCATAAACATGGATTTGATGACTTAGTGGTTGCCTCATTTATGTATTTTTCGGCGTCCGGAATTTTTCAAGCTAGTGGCAAGAATAAAAGGCACCTCATCAGAGTGTTGTTCTGCTTCCTATATATTTGTCTTATTGCGGACGTTGTGAAAAACACCACGATCGAATGGACTGGCTGCAGATCTGAATATTCACTATTTGAAAATAGTGTAAAAATACCACGTTTTTCCTCTCATCGAACCTCCACCGACTTAAAGATGCAGGGTGCAGTGCAACTGCTGACATAAAACCGCCGGCATCGGCGTGGAATTAATCAGTGTGATGGTATCACTCCCCAGGGCTTCATCTGTCTCCGTCCCGCTGCAGAATTGCTCAATGGTGGCCGGAACGTCTCGCTGGACATTGGATTTGTGAGGGCAGACCGGCCGCTGCCAGTGTTCGAGCATTCTCGATATTCGGCCCCGACGCTCAGCTGATTTCCGAGAATGCGTCACACACGCCCTCGTGAACAGCTGATGTCTTGTAAGCTGTCGGCGTGGAAAGGCTGTTTTTCGAGCAGGCTTCACGCTGCTTCAAGTTTCTGAAGCTCTTTCTCTTGTCGTGGGAATGCGCTGGACATCTGGAAAATTTGCTGGAAGGTTTAAACTTGGTTCCCGATATTGAGCACCCGGACACACGAAAGGTCAGGGCGGAGAAATATGGGGGAGAGGCATCTCCGATTCATCCACATCATGCACTTTTAAGGAAACTATTATTTTTATTGTGAATTAAATCTGTTAAAATGGTGTAGAATATTATCGTAAAGTGGATTTAGAGCTTCAGTCCCCTGCTTAATTGCCGCATACCTTTGTATTTGTCCCGAGCCATTCCGCCGCCGTGTCCGGCACTGTCCAGCATTACGTCGGACCTGTTCTCCATCCGCCACGACAAGAGACGCTGTCACCGATCCCCCGGGCGATGTCGCTGCGCCTCCCCTGCTGGAGTCTCCCCGCGTCGGCACGGCAGCAGCCTTGGCCAGCGTATCGGGCGCGCTGCGCTCTGCTCAGGTTTCACGGCCCGCCAACGCCACTATCGGTCCGTGTGGCGCCCCCTCACCCCCTCCCCCTCCCCCGCCCCCCCGCCCCGTCTGCCCGGCTCTGATCAGGGGTGATGTTACGGCACGGATCGGTCACGCCCTTTTGTCTTATAGAGGTCAGTATCGGCTGAGCAGACGTCCGTAGCGTATCGGTATGGCTGAAAAGACATGGCAGATTCCGTGTAATTCGTTAAAATTTGTGTAAAAAGTTTATCCGTTCGGCAAAGCTGTGTCCGGCAAAGCTGTGTGTTTGTAACACAAGTCAAATGTTCTCAACGTTGACTGCTAAACTACGAATTTGGGAAATAGGTAAAAGCGTATGAATATATTAAGCAAAACGAAAACGGACAAGACATTCGGGATGAAAGCGTCAGCAGGAGAGTAACGGGATGGGGACACCCGGAACCTGCCGCCGGCAGAGCTACGCTTACGTCCCAGCGAGTGGTGCCTCCGGTGGGAGCACGGGGAGCCGTAACACAATTAGTATTATGCCAAGGTTATTATATCAATTCAAAGACTGCCTCAACTCAATTATATGTCGGAAGAGAACTAGGATCATCATATAACCACAGCCAAAAATATGAAGAAACTAAATATACAGTGTCAATTATGACATCATGACCAACTTCCGGCATTGACTAATGAATACGCCATGTATTACGAAATAGTCCTTGTTGCGCCGCATAAACAAGGTCTATTGATTTATTGGGCTACGAACATCTATTTCTGTAGGCTTCACCTTAATCATAAAACATGTAAAGACTAAATAAGGGACTTAGTCAAGGGTGGTGGCCTGGCTATTCCTCCCCAGAAGGTCCAATAGGTCCTCGCAGAGGTCAAGAATCTCGCCAACTCGCCCACGCTCGTGGGTAGCCAAATGAGGTTCAAGGGCCCGAACTTAGGTAGCCAATCACGGAGAATTGACAGAGATCAAGATTTGCACTTACCAGCAAAAAACAAGTATTTCCACGATCTTACCGCCACGTAAAAAGAACTATCCATAATATGCAATGCTACCTTGACTGATTTTAGGTAACATTATAACTTTAGTGACAGACAATACAAATTAGTGGCAAATAATTTATCCTTACTCACTCGCGTTATTTCACAGCTTAGTTAGAGATGGGTAGGTAACCACATCGGCAACGAAATTGACCCATATAAAGCCATGAGAAAATGTACTCTAAATTGCCATGACATGAGAATGGCAATATTCATTCTCTTATATGAATTTGACCATTTATTTCTAATAAAAGAGAAAAATTTAAAGTCTATATCAGGATTCATAGTGAAATTAAACCGCATAGGATAGTAACTCCACTGCATACGTTGTACTTGAGGACTCGTTTTGCGGAATTAGAGATGGTCTGGTAGCCAGGCCGGCAACGAAAATTACGATTAGGGACCACCAGGTAGCCACTTGGGTAACCACCAAGTTTTGCGTTTCTGACGCGGGAGTAGCGAGAAGAAAGCAGTCAGAAATACTACGTGTTGAAGCTGCTGTGTGGGTATCTTACTATGAGGCTGTAGAGTTTGACCTAAATCAAAATAGAGGTTTTGTTGCCAGTGGTAAACCCACTACCAATTCTTATACATTATGCCGCAGCCAGAGAAACGTAGGACAAAGTGAACTCTGCCAGATCTCAAAAGCCCAGGAGAGTAGTGTGATTTGAGGGTGTCAATTAGAGCACACATTTTAATCATTTGCATGCGAGATATCCAAACTGTAGACCTGTGGAGATGAGAGTTGCAAGTTCTGGCTTTGCGCCTAGAAAATTATTTGCTGTTTGTTGCCCATGAAGTCAGGTAAACTGCAGGTATGTTTCTTTGGTGCCTACCTAAGTCAATTTTATCAAATCAAACTTAACAAAATTGTATTGATTCCATAAAAGTTTCCATTCAGCAGGTGAATGTGGTGCTGCTTATTGATCTGCTTCAATGTTTCTAGGATTTGCTGGATGATGGTTGTGGTATTAGGAGGTACTTGTCCTCGGGCTGAGCACCTATATTTGGTTGCAGGTATTGGAGATATTTAAATTATATGTATTCGTTTAACAAAATGTTAATTGAATGTATCCTTCAAGTAGCTTAAGTCTCAGCATAGTGACTGCTACAGTCAAATGGTGGTTGTCTGCTATCTTAGCAATGATGACCTAAGCAACGATTGATCATAGCAAGCAGTTGCAGTAAGGGTACTAGACTCTGATAGCACATTTTTTCACGTCTTTTGTATGAGGTACTTGATAACATTTTTGACTGATTAATATGCACAGCTAATAGACACATGCTTGTATTACAGCACACACAACTTGTAATCACTGCACATATACTTAACCTTTCGCTGTTTGGTACTAAGAGTATGCTATATGTAATTAATTAGTCTCGAATCACTGTAAATTTAATTACTTTCATAATTCCACTTTTTAGGGTAAATTTTCACTCACTAAAACAGATATTCTGAGAGCCATTTAAAGCCTCAGTTCACGCAAAAGTTAATTTCACTTCAGGTAGCCATGTTGGTCACATCAAGGGATGTGGGTAGCCAACCTGACATGTTCTTGACCTCTGGGTCCTCGTGAGGACAAGGACCTTGAACAGGGCCCTCTTTGTCTGGCAAAGCCCTCTGCGTATAGTGATGCTTTCTGTAGCCAGGTGACTCTCTGTAGTCAGCGATGCTCTCTATCATGAACATAGCCTTATGAAGCCGGCCGAACCCTCTATGGTCAGCGGAGTCCTTGCGTCCTACGAAGCATTCCGTCCAGAGCAGCAGTCCTCTGAGGCTGGCAGGCTACCATCCACGCTCGCTGTGACCACCAGGAGCCCTCTGTCGCTGTTACAGTCATAATGCGACCGACAGGACTCACTGAAGCCGTGCGAGAGCCCTGAGGGAACCACGGAGCCTGAGGGAACCCGCATTCGGTTTCTCTGGTCTTCATGTAGCGAACCCCTGCCAACCATGCGGGGGCGCGTCCTTGGCGTGTTGCCTTGTTCTGTGAGTGTGACTGGCTGAATCCTGCGGCCAGTGGGGGGACTCCGTAGTCACTCGGGGGCCCTTGGAGGGAGGTGTAAGTCCTAGTCAGAAGTGAACCTCTCTCCCTGTGGAAGGTTCGTGTCCCTGTGACAGTCGAAGTCTATTGTAATCATGTGATATGTCATCATGTCAGCCCCTATTTCGAAATTGTGGATTCCCTTTAGCCAGTCAGGGGCCTGCTATTGCTAGCATGACCCAGCTAAAGCGCCCATAATCCAGACGCATGCACGTGACCTGTTACGTACAGCTAAAGGTATTCGGGGCTACTCTTCTGAAAGCGATCTCTCATATAAAGGAATTCTTGAGACGAGCGTAATCAGATGCCTATTGGAACGAGGGTACCTGTGGTACCTGCGACGGAATGGAGAATCCCTATCACATTCTCATCAATTGTCCCCAGCACAATACCCATCGGCAACCCATGCTAGATTGCTGCCGAATCCAAAACATCCCTGTAGACCTAAAAACTCTGCTCGGTAACGACCATCCCGAGCTACTCGAAAAAGTCTTTACATTTCTAAAGAACTCTGGGCTGAGAAGTTTCTATAAATCACCCCTCCCAGTATATATGATGGAGGGTGCATGGTGCACCCCAAAGTAGAATTTGCCTATTTTCCAACTAACCACTCATGTCATAGATGATCCACTGCAAAATTTAAGCAATTGTTGTTTAACCTTTAAATGGTTTATCGTAGGCTAAGGATAGGTTATGTTAGGCTAGCTTTGAAATCAGGTTAGGTTAGATAAGTTAGATTTCTTCACCGCAGTGATACCTTTCACTACGGCTCTATGCTAACCACACTCATACTCTTACTAACAATCTAACTATCCTCTCACACTTCTTTTCCTCTCGCGGCGGCTGCCCAGCCGAGAGGGGAGCTACAACCTCACCTCCGGGTTGCAGGGTAAATTCGCGGCACCCTAGCCAGGTGTTTAGCGCACTTTCTAAAATATGAAAATTATTGATTTAACGGAGGATTTCGAGTAACGTAGTTAAGCGGACATCAGTAGCTGACACACAAAATTCTAAATTCTAAATACCAAATTCTAAATTTAGGTCTTCAACCACAGAAATAACCTTCGCACTCTGCGGGTCTAAACTTATTCAAAGACCTCCCTTGGCATGGCTATGCCATTGCCACGACTGTCCATTCGCAAGCTAAAACATCTTGCAACCCATTACTTGAAATAACTCCCTTTGCTTTAACAGACTAACGTAGCTTGCCCTCACACAAAATTCTAAAATTCTCCTATACACTCCTTTAGAGGCGGGCAAGGTGCTATGCACATAACGCCTAATAAAAAGCCATAAAGTAAGTAGTACGAGCGTAATCAGAAGAGAAGTGACCCTTCAAGAGCCCAATAAAAATTAATTGATTGGGATGATGATAAACAACAACCGACTGCTATGATAACAAAATTCATCAGTGCCTTCTCCCGCCACACCCCATCTGCTACTAATGCAGCGTATGAGGCAGAGCACGCCTTGGTGTTCGCTAGCGGGTTTAGGGTTAATCTCCCGTACCGCCGCGCCGCTGTGATACCTGTGGTGATCCGTGCGGAGCCGAGGACTTCAGATCTTGTTGTGAGGTTATGAAACCCCAACCGCCGCCTGCACCACAGAGCTCCATCCTCTAAGGATGCTGTCTGTGCAGGAAGACAAGGTTGGCAAATAGTATTATCATTGCCAAAGCTCGTGATTGCTGGGTTTTGTTTATTTGCATAGCATCGCAACAAACATGAACGTTGTGCTCGTAAAAGAAACGTAAATGTGCGTTTTGTTGAAACAACTAACATTTGACGGTGGTAGAAAATACGCAGTTGTCTCCTACTTGCATTGAATGTGCTGAAAAATAGCTCAGCTCGAAATATTCTGTAGTATATTTGCTTTATATTTTTAACAGTAATATGATTGGATGTCTTTTCTTTATGATTATGAGTTATTCTAAAAGAAAACCCATTTGCACATTCGTTAGTTACATAAATAACAACTCCATTTTGAACAAAATATGCAGGCGAGTGGAATTTAAAGCCTGCACATAGGAAACAGGTAGGAATAACTGTCGAAATGAGCGTTGCCAATGTTTGTCAGGCTGACAAGAGTAATTCAAGAGTTCTCTGTACGTTAGAGGTCTGCATCGGAGAACATTTCAGCATCCATACCATTCCGGCCCATCTGAGTCCGCCCCCTCCCCCAAAAAGGATCCGAAAGGTAAGCCGTCCCATTAAATTTTCTGGTGGCATTTCCATTAAAATGTCCCATTCCGTCCCGTGTTAAATGAAGCTAGAAAAATTCCGTCCCATTTCGTCCCATAATTCCCAGCCCATTTCTTCTCTCGTACTCTACTGCCTTCTTCTCTACAGCTCATCCCACTGGCGTTCCATTGGCGGACGCAGGGGGGGGGGCATTCCGGCCATGCCCCCCCATGCGCTGGAGGGGGGCAAACTATGTTTGGCCCCCAAGCGCCGGGGAAATTTGTGAAAAAGGTGTTTACACTAGGTTTGTAGAGCAAAAAAAATCTTAGCTCCCACCCCCCACCCCGCCAGTGAGCGATCATGCACTTGGAGAGGTAGCATATACTAAGTTTGTCGAGCACTGAAAAAAGGTGTTTACACTAGGTCTGCAGAGCAAAAAAAATTAGCTCCCCACACCCCCCCCCCGGACGAGAGGCAGACATGGGTTTGGCCTCCCAAACTCGGGTCTGCGTCCGCCCCACTGGCGTTCTGTAAATCCCATTCCACCCACTGCACCCAAAACACGCCCCTTCGCTCGCTATCGTTTTATAAGTGAGCCATTTCGGCGGAAGGGCGTTGGCGCACACAGGCACACAGATCCTTCGGACGCTCTTTGGCGATACGTCCATGTGACCTTCGAGGATAGTCGGCACCATCAATTAAAAGATATTGCGCGTTGTCTGGGCCAGGTAGATATATATGTTAGCCCCTGCAGGCATTTCAGTGCCGCTAGACTGCCGATTGGCCATTGAAAGAGGCAATTTGGCGGAGCCAGGAAAGTCGTGTGCTCACAACTTTACTGAAATGCCTTTTGTAGACATATGGGAAGCGGATGTATTGCGGTTAACCAAGTGTAAGACAAGTTGATCCACACATCGTTACCTCGCCTAATATAATCTGAGCAGGGGTGGATCCAAGGGGGGCGATCGCCCCCGTTGGGCAGACCTAAAGCACTGGAAAGAGACGCCTTTGGCGGAACCATGGTGATTTGTTACGGCAGAATACCATCGACAGCGAACTATTGGTAGATTTTGTCAGGTTTGGGGTATAATTATAGCCTTTTACCCATGACATACTGCCCGACTGACTAACAAAGGAAGTAGAATACATTCACTGTAGGAGGAATGTCTCAATAGAGGGATCATAAAGGAGTTGGTAGGAGTTGGTAGGTAGGTAGGTCCCATATGGCAGACTTTAACCTGCCATATGAGAAGTTAAACCCATGGCACGACGATTCTGCCTACTTCTTAACACGCACATTGACGGGGGTCTGAGCACCTTCGCCTTGACGGGGGGCGGGTACCCGCCCCCTCTTAAGATCTCGAGAACCGCACTAGGGAGCGAAAAATGGTAAAAGGCGTTGGATAGCCCATCCACTTCTCCATCGTAAATATTTGAAACATTTTTCATCAGGTCACATTTAAGGTCTTTAGAGGTCAAAACATGCCGTAATAGGGATAACATGTAAATAAAGTTCTTCGGCCATTACATCTGAACAAGTAAAGATAGAGCAAAACGATTTAAACTGCATGAATCCTCGCAACAAGCCGAATCGAATGATATACAATATGGCATTGCTAGGTCAAATCAAGGATTTGACCTGACCTGAGGTCAGGTCAAGGAATTGGGCAAAATGCATATCATTAGAACGGCAATGCCGAGGCAAATCTTATGCAGTTAAAGTAAACGCTCCATCTCTATTCATTACTAAGTTATTCAGTTAAAACCATTTTCCCATGTATTTCCAATGGAGAAGTCATAGCTCGTACCTGACCTTAGGTCATCGATATAAAAATACCGGAACATATTTTAGAGAACTCGGAAAGGCCATTATTTGATATGAGTTTTAATCGAATAAGTTTACCCTGTTTCGACTTATGCTATCTTAAACTTTTGAGGTCAGGTCACTTGACCTGTACTGGTGACCTGACCTGAGATGACCTAACCTTAAAATTTTGAAAAAAAGTTGTAAGAGTGATGAGGGAAAAAGTATGCAAAGTACGGCGGCGCGTACGCGCTGCCGTTTTCACGTTATCTCCGAAAAACCAGAGGGGGGCGGGTACCCGCCCCCGTCAATGCGCGTGTTAACCCTCGCCCCACCGGGGGCCATCGATGGCCCCCTAAGGTTTTTCCGGGATAGCAGAAAAACGACGAGGCGCAGCACCGCGATTGAGGGCTCTACCTCTTACTGCATCATTTTCCCATCATCCCTGAAATTTTTTACCCCGGGTCACCCAAGGTCAGGTCACCAGACGAGGTCAACCAAGGTCACCTCACTTCAACTTTAGAGCTCTGTAAGAGCTACATTTTAAAGTCGATCAATTTGAAACTTCCTACACTTCATGACCCCTCCAGGGTCTACAAGGTGTATATCTGGGATTTTTTCGATTTCGTGCCCTGAGGTCAGGTCACGAGGCGACCTCTCGCATTGGAAAAGCATGGGGAAAACCTGTTTCATGATATAAAAGCCACAAAAATGATTGCAAATACTCAGACTGCTCAGAACAGCGTTTTTGGACACCCTTTCATGGATCCCAGGGGTCATATATACCCTTTGACTTTTCCAAGGTCATCCAAGGTCACCAGAGGTCAAAAACAGTATTTTGACAATAACTTTTGACCTAAGTAGGTTAGAGCGGTGAAACAAACACCATCGTGTTTGTCTTGTAACTGGCTTTCATTTGCTATACGGCAAGGTTAATTTGTGACCTTTCGTGACCTCAGGTCATATTAGGTCACGAGGTGACTTCTGGAGGTCAAACCACTGGCGGGAGGTCTTTATTTTTCACATAACGGAAAAAGGACTGGCAATTTCCTATCAAATGAACTTTACCAGGCCTCAATATCTCTAATGGCATAAGAGTTATGACCAGTTTGCTTAATCATTGCATATTTGAGTGAAAATAGCCGATCTTGACCTAATTTGACCTCTGGAGGTCAAACCATTGACCTGAGCACTAAAACATGCGAAGTAATTTCTTACTGAATTCACGCGAGCTTTCTATTGCACTTTGCAGATTTGCGCTAACGCCCATATTTTCGGAGTTAGAGGGGGGACCATCGATGGCCCCCGGTGGGGGGAAGGTGGCGCCGGACCCCCGGTGGGGCGCGGGTTAATGGATACTGAGCAGTGATGTGAATATCCTTGCGGTCTTTCTTGCTCTTACGGAGATGTAGTCGCGATTTCTTATTGTATATCTTGATAACTTTTGAAACCCCGATACATGTTCGTACTAAAAGTAAGGTGAGTTTGAATGAGAGATGGTGTCGGAAACAAAGCTTGAAATCTCAATTCAAGATGGAACATCGCATATGCCCATGGCTCAGTACATATATCTGCGCACATACATACATCAATAAATACATACATACAGACATATTTGCCAACATACATGCATACATGCATACACACACACATATATACGCTTTATCAAAAGAAATGTACTTGCACGATTGAGTATTTACAAAATTTCCTGCATAACTCACGGGAGTAGCCTAGCCTCCAGTACTCAGAGCCCTTCCTTTCCAATTGCCCCTATCGCAGTTACAAGTCGTGTCGCTTCTGGACGAATAACTCGCTCTTGTTTCTTTGTATGATGCACGATTGACGATCAAAGGACGCTCATCAGGGTCGCTTTGATCTCAGCGAGTTAAAAATCCTAAGCCGCTTCGATGCCCGCAGATTTGGAAGTGATTCTAGATGCCAATTTGTCGGCGGCTCGTGACTGAGGACCAAAGCAGGCTGCTTTGGAGTAGGCTAACTGGGTGGTTTACGCAACGATGACTTAATTAGATGTAGATAGATCAGGCGAAAAGTCATTCATATGCATTCGTTATGACCATTTCGAGTTTTTTTGTAATTGCAGGATTTGGCCAAGCTGATTTACATATGCACGTCAGATTTGACCTTGTAGTGCATATAGGTAGGGTAGAGTGGGGTAAGACGCATACGTTAAGGGAGAATTCGTCTGTACCCATCCTGCCAGGACGGAATTGCTTTATTTTTTCTTCGTTAAGTTCTTCCATCGTTTTTCTACACTCAGATAGAAATTGGTGATCCTGACACGATGCAAAGTATGCGAAATTTATTTTTTCTTGAGACCATGTAAAAGGCGTTTTACCCCGATAGCGGGGTAAAACGCCCAAGCCCCGGATTAAAAGGCCGTCATAAAACTCCCAGCGTATATTGTAACTTTTTTCTCACGTGAACAAATAGTAATATCATTATACTTACGTTGTAAGACAATTTAGTGACAAAGTTGGTAGGGTGATCACATTTACATCGCATAGAGTACAATCGCAACTTTAAGATGGCTTGTTTTTATGTCCGGAGAGGCAAAAAACAACAAATATTTGCTGAAAAATACCGGAGTTTACTGGGCGCGTCTAATCATGCCCAGGACCGGATCAGAAAGGCCGCTACCAGAAAAAAATATTACATGGAGGCTACAGTTCTTACATCAGCCTGGACATAGAAGTAGGCGTCTTACCCAGGTGGGCGCGTTACCCCACTCTACCCTAATATTGCCACTCCGGAAGTGCAGTTAGTTCAGCGTCGGGAACCGGTCCGCTGATTAGGCACTTGCAGTATCAGTGCGTGTGCAGACTTGGGATCGATTCCCCTGAGACGCTCCGGCTCTTGATATTTATCCGACGTAGGTCGACTGGCAACTGACTGGTGAGAGGGTGACCTGAGCAGGGCGACCGTCCCTGTGCTTTGTGGGACGTTAACCATGCGCCACCTGAGCTCTTTTCTTACACACCATCACCGGGGGAGGGGGGTGGGGGGGGGTCCGATCGGACTCCTCAACGATCCCCGGAACCGGAAGTGATACGAAAAAATTTGAATGGCGCTGAAAGCACCTAATCGTCTTCTAATTTGGAGCCGAGTTTGAGCCATATCCGTTGACGCGTCACGTCACAGTGGGTCAAAATGAGTCTAATTTGAACCCATTTAGGATTTCATGTATAACTCGGAAACTATTGTACCTAGAACAAGGCATCAGTGTGTTTTGTTGACCCCAGGATTCAAATGATTTGCGGCATGACCTTGCAGGGTCAAATTATGATCGAATAATGACCTTTTAATTTATGCTGCATATAACTCAAATTCTTGGGTCTTCACTTCCCTGTTCCTATCGACCGCTAACCAAGTTTCCTTGTGCTGTGAAGGTCGGCTGAGTGAGGTAAGTTGTGAGGAGAGAGAAAGCTCCCCAAGCCGTGTAATGTCCTGTTTTGAGGGCCAGGGGCAGAAGCAGGACCGAGTTGTGAGGAGGGCCAAGCCCATGTCTGCCTCTCCTCTGGGGGGGTGGAGTGGGAGGGAAGTTTAATTTCTCGACAGACCTAGTGTAAATACCTTTTTTCACAAATTTATCCGGCCTTTGAGGGGGACAAAAGATACTTTGGCCCCCCTTCCCGCTTTGGGGTGGGGGGCATGGCCGGAATGCCCCCTGCGTCCACCAATGTTGAGGGCGAAATATAACGCATATTTGCTTCTAAGGGCTGACGTGAAGCTAAAAACACTTCTTTTGAGCTTTGAACATCATAAAGAGAAACACAGGTCCTTGGAACCTCTGTCAGCAGATTCCGTCCTTGATTTTAATCCTATAGTTCCGGATGTCGGGCTGGCTGTTTGTGGAGACAATTTTTCCGTGCATGTGATTTTAGACACCTTCCATAACAAAGAAACAATTTTGACCTGAAGAGCGGATATCGAATCATAATACAATGGACTGGGAATATTTAGTTATTGGCAAAGTCTTGTTAATTAGGAATTTGGTTTAGTGAGGAATGATAGTTGTAATATCACCGTCGATAACACAATTGTTTGAAGTAATAACACCTCCATTCTGTACTTAACAGTTATCATTGGAATTCATCTCTTGTTTCTTATAATTTCCAAACGAGTTTTTTAACGGTTGGAACTTGAACCTGGAGAAAAGGAAACTTGAAACCGCACTGGACTGTATTATGCGAGGACCATTTGTTTAACTTTTCGATGTTTGGCCCCTTGTTGACAAAGGCTTCATTAATCTTACACGTTCGGTAATTTTAGCCGATGGAGGCCTTGCAACTCTTGCCAACAAAAAACACTTTTAGCTGTGCGAATTAAAATATGTAGTTTCCACAGCTTTGAATGAGTTAATCTGCATATTTCTAGCCGGTGGAAACTGCTGCGTACCAAGATGCGTCGCCTGAGGAGGTATTCAGAAATCCTCCTGAGGCTAGTTCCCGTATCAGCTAGGTTATGCATTCTGATCACGCGCCGCCCATTTTGGAAATTACATTCATGAACGCGTATGAGAGGCAGTTTTGTCCGATATTGCTGGAGATAATTTACAAGTTTGACCTAGGTGATGTCTGATGGCTGTTGTAAGCAATATTAAACATCCCAAGTAGTATTCAACGTTTGGCATGGCGGTGCGTTCAGTTTTGTTGGCTGTGTTGATACGATTATTACCTAAAATGTAAAACATTGGCTGGAGCGGGAAAAAAGCAGGACATTACATTCCATGCAGGCAGTGTGGGAGCCTGGCTAAACACGCATCCGATTAAAGTGAATAATTTAGACTGCGAAGCTTAATAAATACTGTTTTACACGAACGTCATTGAACACTACCTTTCATATCTTGAAAACCCGACTTACAGAAACTTTAAAACGTTTAACTACATAACTTCAGCAATATAAATAATGCGGAGATTCAAAGTGAATCATTTTGAAGCGATCAAATGCAATGAATCGCGTTTTGAACCAATTTCGTCGTTCATCATCTTTTAGATCTTGAAATGTTGGCTAATGCTTTAAGCGTGAGTACATTAGCATCAAATTTAAGTTGAAGAACGTTCAAGTATTCTTTGATCCAATACCAACCCACCATGGCTGTAGCCCTTGCAGATGTTGACAATAACGGTTTTTTTCTCCGCCCCCCCTGCACTATAGTCTAGGATTTCCATAATGCGTGTTTAAACCGTATCGGATGATATAAAGCATGCAATTGTCGCTAACGCGCTGTTCATCTGTCCTGACTTTGCAGTCTCTTACTTGACACGGGTACCACTATCTACCTTATCTTACCTTATGAAACGAAGTCAGCAGACGTAAATAATGGGCCATTGTCCGTCTGGCTTACACCAAGCTGGCATTTACAGGACTGCCCGATCTCTGGAATATTGGGCACGCTTAACATTGAGCTTCTGGTCATATAACTCCTGTACTGAAATGAAACTGCCAATGCCGCCGGATGGAAAATGTGCGAAAGTAGTACTGTTTGGTGAAGAATGATTCGGCATTTACGCAGAATGGGGTATCGCAGAATGAGGCACTAAATTTCGTACTACACTTTGTGACGGTATTCGGGCTTGAAACGAAATTACAGTAGATGCAAACTAATGTGATTGTGTCCTTGGGAACACCTTGCTCACGCGATGTACGAAATGGCAGCCTAAACTACCTGGAATTTGGTTGAGCGTGTCCAGGATTCCAAGATGATAATTTTCAACAGGCGTGCAGAGGAAATTTGAATTCTGAAGATTTATCGCTGGTGCAGCCAGGAGTGTCTGCTGTCAGTGTCCTCTCGCTGACATTACTCACGCTGCCAGTGGTTGACAGCAATCTCAGCGGGACGGAATTAATCGCAGGTCCATGCCGAACTACTGCACGATACAATTTTATATATATATATATATATATCAATCTATCTTTTACCCACAGTGCCCCAGACCAGAATCTTCAAGCTGACGCTCCATGGGTGGGCTGCGTGCAAACGCGCGGGGACGCTAACTTGTTTTGCGAGAAGCTGGAGAAAAGTGAGGCGAGCGTGCAGGGCGGGGGAGCAGGTGGTGGCCAATGCAAATAAACCAGACGGGAAATAAACCAGGATCGTTCAAGCTTTATCAAATCTTCAAGACAACGTATATCTATGACCATAAGCTGGCAAAGAGTGGTCTAAGGACGCCGTCCACCATGCCTGTGTAAGGATAGCCACTGGAGCTTTCCGGACCTCCCGCAGAGAGCAGCTAGACTCTTTGGAGATGCCAGCGAACCGCCGCTGGACCTGAGACGTAACCGATTTGGCCCTTTCTTACGCTAGCAAAATCTGACAGTATCCGTCCCATCCAGCACGCAGATATATTTTTGATAATGTGCTGACAGCCCCTCTCAGAATAGCGCAGCCGACGTCCGTCCTCTGTGGCATTTTGTACGCATATATAACAGGGGCCGCAGGATTCTTGCCTCGAATTGGAGATGATACCTGAAATGCGATCACAGCGCATAGAGCCATGGCGCCTGTTACATAGAGCCATGGCACCTGGCACTTGGCACCGGTTTACTGTATTTCAATAAGACATCTACCCTACCCTCCGAATTACCAGACTGAGCGCTGCGTGACATCGAATCATACGCAAGCTATGTAAGGTCCTGCACCGATGGCTCATAAGGTGCGAACGGTGCCAGTAGTGCCTTCGTGGGGAGGGACTTAGCCAAGGTGTTAGCCTACCTGCGATTGTTTCAGTTTTTACCACAGAATTAAACTCGCTCGACACTTCCTTTGCCTTCTTCCCGTCACATTCCCATTGTCACTCTTCTGAGGCCTTTCTTTACTCTGCCTGTGCTCATATTTGATCTCAGGAGTATCGTGCGGCGCCTGCCGCTGGACTTGAATAAGGACGTTTCTCCTGTCTTGTCTTTTAACCATACTTGTGTGTGTGTGTGTGTATGTGTGTGTGTGTGTGTGTGTGTGTGTGTGTGTGTGTGTGTGTGTGTGTGTGTGTGTGTGTGTGTGTGTGTGTGTGTGTGTGTGTGTGTGTGTGTGTGTGTGTGTGTGTGTGTGTGTGTGTGTGTGTGTGTGTGTGTGTGTGTGTGTGTGTGTGTGTGTGTGTGTGTGTGTGTGTGTGTGTGTGTGTGTGCGTGCGTGCGTGCGTGCGTGCGTGCGTGCGTGCGTGCGTGCGTGCGTGCGTGCGTGCGTGTGTGTGTGTGTGTGTTGTGTGCGTGTGTGTGTGTGCGTGTGCAAATGCATGTCATGGCTACAAATGCAATTCTACGAGACTTACGACACACCAGGCGCTGTCCTGAGAAACGATGTTTTATTATCACTGACTGCTAGTTCTCTGGCTGCACTTGATTCTTTTAAGTTTTAACCTTAAAAAGAGCTGGCTTGTACCAACCATTCGAAGGCTCCTGATGAAAATATCCGCTAGAGGTACTGACGTGTGTTTTCCTTGGGTGCCGTCTACGTGGGTATACCAGGAAAGACAGACAAAGCCGCAAAAGAAGCATCACAGCTACCCCCTTATTCAAAATCCCAGCGGTTGACATAAAGAATTGCTCAAACAATTTTTAGATGCCGCATGATAGACAAGCTGGGCTGCAGAGCTAGACTGTTTCTTGAAGTGCTTACACCCGTCCATTCAACACTGGGAGTCGAACAGCAGGCGAAGTTGGAGGGAGGAGGTGAGTCTGCCAGGTGCCGGATCAGCCACTGTTTTGCCACACACGCGCACTTCCTGAACAACGCCCGCCAGCCTGTGTCCGCACTCTGGCAGCCGCCTCACTGTCCAGCATGTTCTATCTATAATGGATAGGTGTGACCACCTGACACGAAGTCAGTGTCGATTCTTCCTGCCGGTTCCTTTAGAAGAGATTTTGGGTAGCGACACTGTGCTATACATATATCGGGCAGGTTTTATCCTAATTAGTTTGACATAGTTTACACGGGGACATACCATATTTTGATGTTTCCATCGTGAATAATACTATCGGGATTTGTGAAAAGACAGAGAAAGAGAGCCTGAACTTGAGAAAAAAGCCAATGAATGAATACATTTTTTAAGTAACCTAGAAAACATTTAAATTGAATAGACCTATTGCTGCTCTACCTCCCCCTTGGGTGAAAAATCAATGATTTCGTAAGATCACCTGCACATTTTTTCTTCTGTACTCCGGGACTTGAAAGTTTGTGCAACCCATTGAGTTTGATTTGGCTGTATTTTAACTTCACCCACATTCGATTTTCCGTTTAAGAATCGTTACGCTCCAATCACTAAGCTAGAACGGAAAAATCATCCCAGAAAAACTTTACCTGGAATAATTTACCTACTGTCAAAACGTCTACTCCTCCGTTTTTATTTCCGAACAAGCCCCATAAATTTCCTGGACAGTTGAATTCGTCTGGAAGGGCATATATTGCGTACAGCATAACTCATGGCCTTGAAAGGGACATGACTCCATCGTCTTCCCTAGCGAACGGGTGAAATGGCTCCTTTTTCAGGAATGTTGATCGAAACTGTAATTGCTATTGATAAGGATTATCCTAGTTTCTTCTTGTAGTCAAAACACATTATCGCATTCCGGAGAATCCAATACTCATAGATCACGTGCCAGCAGTTTTTCGACCAATAAGAAGCGTTATTAGTCGTTATTATGTTATTGTTCTCTCTGTGCCAGAGCACAAGGCCTTGTAATGTAACAACTTTATAGCTAGATCAATGAGAGGAGTGGAGTTTTAGGGCACATCAGCTGCTAAGGTTACGTGTGCTGGAGGAATGAGAGAAATTTCTAGAATCCAATAACTGCTTCACACTATCCAATAACACTTTTATTGTTGGTCAGAAGCGTGTCTGGGCTTGAGCTTGCCGGTGTGTTGCTGTCTTCAAAACGCTAATACTTCTTATGATCCATGATTTATTACTTCACCGTCCGTTTTTATTGCAGCCGGCATCCGATCAGATAATTTCAGAACCTGCGCGTAAAATTATATTTGTGTTAAATCGCCTTCGTCTCGTCCGGTAACAAATCTTTTACTGGCACCCATCCTGTATTGTAGGTATTAGAAAAAAATTATCTGGAGGTGCTACAATGATGAAGGCGTGTTTGATCCGCAAAATGTTGAAAGTCGTGTTTCTTGATGATACAATATTTTATATGCGATTAGGAGTATGGTTTTAGGTTGGGATTCACTCGGTATGATGATGATTATGTGTTCGAATATAAAAATTATAGCATGATAAAAACATGTTTCCCCCTTCCCGGGAGAAGCTAGTCGGGGGCTATAAAGGGGTGTAAAACTCACGTGCAAGGTTTTGTTTTTCACAAATAATTGCTTGCAAGATCAGTCTCACGTTGATTTACCGTATAAATAAAAAGTATTTAAATATCTCAAAAGTGAAGCAAAGAATTATGCAAAATTATGCTCACTGTTTTAAGTAATACATCCGGATTCCACATCTCAAGAACGAGTTTTCTATTGTTATCATTACTATTGTTGAACAAAATTAAGAATTCTGATGTGACTGGGATTTTCATGTCATTGCTAATTTTTTCTTCAAGACGAGGAACAAGCCGACATGGAATATGGGAGGGGGAATAAGGTATTTCGTATCATGCATGGAATCAAATTTAGTTTCGATGATATGCATTTCACGATGATTCAGACGTTGAATCCCAACTTGTTCATCGATTTCATGGCAAGGATTTCCACAATCTATTTTTACTTCCGGTGCAGGCACTGGGATCTGTTGCAACGATGTTGCTTCCGTGTGGATCGTTGCAGGTAAACCCGGAGATCTATTTCACTAATCAGGGTCCGACCCTGTGTAAAGCTCTTTCATCCCAGGTGATCACAAAACGGCCTGCACTGTTTAAGATTGTTCCGCTAGAAATATTCCGCGTTAAAGCGGCGGAAATGACAAGGCCATCGTTACAACGGATGGAGCAGTCAAGGTAAATGTGCCATGCACATGGGCCATCTAGTCTTGTGATGAGTGATGAAATGCCATTTTTACGACTTATGATGGTGAATTGCAAAACCAATGACCAGCACTGGCTTCAAAAGTTGAAGCTGCGCCAAATAAATGACGAAAAAGTCACTGGTTGTATGCTTTGAATCTGAAGCATAATCGCACTTCCAAGCTGAATGTTTTCAAAGACCAATCTGGTAAGAATCACTTTGTTAAGTTGTTGCGTAGTGTTAGACTGCCACGACAAAAAACGGCTTTATCCAGGCCACTCTGGAATTTCCCCCGGCAATACGGGCTAGTTCAGTTAAAAGCTGAAATGAACTTCATCAAAATCCAATCAGTATCCGAAAGTTTATTTACGTTTTGTTTGAACAATCTATTATTGCTTCGTGAGGTTTTGTAAAATTCCTACGTTTTTCAGAAATTTCTAGCCGGCAAATCTGGAATACATTCATGAACGTTTTAGTAGAAAACAAGACAAATTGGCCAATTATGATAGTTCGCGTCTGTATCTGCCTAAGAATTACCCAAATTTTCCGTCATATCTGATCCAATTTTCCATCAGTTCGGGCCCGTCGTGATATCTGATTCGTCGCACCTTCTACTTGGTGGGTCACATCATCAGTGATCTTATTGTGTTTGCTGCTGTTTCCTGAAGCCAATGGGTGTCTTTTACACCCCTCTACCTTGCGCGGGGCGTGGCTCAAATTTCAGTCATCCATTGTGAAAGTCTGTCTTCCAGTACGGGAGGACCCGCCAAATGACATCGCGTGGGCAGCTGTAACAGTTCTATCTAATCGTTTCAGCTCAACGTTAGTGAATCGAGCCCAACTTCTTGGCGGGGGTACCACAGCGTAGCAGGGCCAAACAGCCGTGCCATTCGCTTTCTTCCGCTCGGCTGCTTCTTCATTGGGAAGAAGGTATCCGGCGGCCCGTCCGGGAAACTGCTGTAACAGAGCTTTTTCCGGCCGATGGGTGATATATATGTCTACCGCACTTCCGCCTGCATTGGTTCGGGAAGAGAAGCACATATACCCCATGAATGATTTATGGACGTGTGTCTTGTTTAGTATGTCAAACGCTGGTGTTGTTTCCCGGCCAGTGAGACGTAGTTTAGGTTGGAAAATCGAACTTTGTTTGAGAAGCCGACGACAAACTAGTCGGGGAACTAGGGATCTGCAGTATTGTTGTGGTTAGCTTTGCTGCTTTCCACGCCATTGACCAGGTTTCAAGACCCGGCGGATTCCCGGAGCAAGGAGCAATTTGGCTCTCCGGAGACCCGTCTATAGGGGAGAGAGTTGGCGACGCCAAATTACCTTGATTGTTGGTGCATCGATAAGCCCCAGAAATTATTACTCATATAGTTGATGAATGGATGAATGTGATTCGGAAATGGTAGTGTCAGATCGATGTTCCATGATTTATTTTACGATATATTTATATTGTTTATTTGCGCACATAGTTTAGGATATTTTCAGTATTTAGACACCATGGGAACATGTACTCCGGAGTTCTAGGGCATAATGGGAAAGCCATGAAACGGGGCTTCCCCAGGGATGGTGGCGTTTGGGTCCATCCCAAATAATCTGGAATACGGACCTCCAAAAATATGGTGTCAAATCATTTGCATAAGAATGGTGCTCTACAGCCTGCTTTCGCCTGTGTCGACTTTATTGTGGGATTTGCTCCGCTCAAAGGTAGCTCCGATTATGAAATATGATATTTCCGGACTATTTTCAACAAAATGACGTTAAATGTATCGGCCCGGCTTGAAAACTTTATCCTGCGTTTTTGTCATCGAAAGTCCCGTCAACCGCAAGCAGAGTAAGATACATGGTGGTACCTATCAAGGAAAATGATGTAACAAAAACCGGCTGTGACGCGTTTCCCTTTTATCATTATTGGAAGAATACCTTCTATCCACCAAAAGGTTGCGTTGTTCGTGTTCCCCTTCGCCACTGGTTTGCAGATTAGATTTCTGCTCTACCGGGAGCTGGAGCCGGAACCCTAACGCACAGATTCCATTGGTTTTGATAGTAGAAGACATATCACTTAACTCATGATTGACGCTCTGGTATGCTTTTAATGCTTCCCGGATGCTTTCCATGCTTTTAATGTTATGCATCCTTTTTGCCTGTAGGGAGAACATTTATTTCAATTTTTATTTGAACGTATATGTATTGATACATGGACTAGAGCAATGCATCACAAATTGAAGGTCATGACCCGATTTAGGGCCACGGAGTCATTCTGCAGGGATGACGAAGGCCTGTAAAGTTGAGATATGAATATTGCTTCAAGATAGTGCTTAGACGCATCGATACAGCCCGCATTGTTGACTAAGACTGGGGTGTCACGTTTTCAGGAACCTTTTGAAACCGAAGAAAATTTTATTGGTTTGCGAGAGACCATAATGGTTCGGATGTTTTTTCGCCCAGAATGTGTGCAAATATTCGTGGATGGATGGATCGATTTTCAACAATCGAGATCATCAAAACAAGCTCGATGGATGGTTAAAAATCAGAATGTAGGCATTTCAGAAAGGAAGTCCACGGATGAGAAATAACAACGAAATGAATAGGTATGTGCTCAGTTTTGTGTTACAAATGACGAAGCTTCAAATAATGTATGCACGCAAGTGTGACCAAAATATTAGGAAAAAGTAACGTTATTTGTGATCTATTCTAAACTCAGTATTGGTTGTAAGGGTGATGTCATGTAATCTTCTGACTGCGGAAATATGATTGAGTCTGGAGGCTGGGGGCACTGGACTGGAGCATTGCTCCACTTGTATCTAATTTCTGAGGCGTTTTATCTCCGGTAGAGTTTAATGCAGTCTTCTACACACAACTTATCACGCTAATTCATGAACCACGGTAAGCTGCAATTCCGTCTTATCTCAACGAGCATACCATGTGCCAGAAGTGAAGCTATTGTGGTCAGTATTGGGCCATAAGTTGCTGGGAAAATGTTAACATGGTTCTTGGAGATACGGATTAGATGCACTGAGTCTGAGCAGGTGGTCGGTTGTCTGTTGGAGCACTTTTTCGGCTCGACCGATTGACTCCATAAATTCTGCAGACGGTCACGGGTTCGAATCCACCTAGCAAAAGAATTTAGCGCCCTGCCCTAGCCCAAGCCAAGCTGACTCCCCTCCTTCTCTGACGATACATAACTTAGGCGCTTGGTTCGTTGTTAACACGTGCAGTGGAAGGGTCCTAAAGTGCCCCCCACTTATTTTTCCAACGTGACTGGAGAACAGTTCGCAGCCGGGAAAACGCTACTTGGCCACATTTGAGGGAATTTATGCGGGCGTGGATTAGTTAGGACATTTTGAAAATCTGTGAATAATTTTTACTTATAGGCTTTTAAAGTCAGACTTATATTTTCAGACCGTCGTGATTGTGCGGTCGCACTAGTTCGCCTGCGCTGTGGACCAAGTGGTGACGTCATAACACTATATGGCGAGGTTATATGTCAAGGTCAGCCCAAATGAATGTCAAGGTCAAAGGCCACAGGGCAAAGTCAAAGGTCTTTTTCAAGATCAAACCCTCATTACTCGCTTTAAGGCTGATAAAGTGCCACTTCTATTGTAAACTATTGGGAACATATCATATTTTTTACGGTATAGGTCATTGACCTTCCTAGACCTCGACGTAAGGATGTCAGAGAACATTGTGTGAGACCTTCCCTCTTTGACTTTAGTCCACTTCTTTATATTCCTGGCTTTTCTGCATAATCTCGGCATTTCCCAATAGGTCTCTAGCACGGCCCAAATTTGGCCTTTACGACCTAGTTTGACCTTGAAGATATTGACCGAAGTCAATGAAACTTTGCCATAAAGGTAGATCACTATCACCCCACACCCCCTCCCCAGGGGCAATTTTCTAACCCTTTTGGTTTCCGAGATCTCAAGGGGGGGCACTCTAGGACCTCCACTCAACTGTGCGTTGACGCCAGCCAGCTCCTCTTCACTGCGCGCGTTAAGCCCAGGTAAAGCAAAACCAATACCTGTAGAAAGGCATATTGCGTCTTATCCCAAGCCTAAATATAGAGGCGTACGTGAAGAACTCGCCTGAAGACTACTATAACTCTTTGAACGCGACCTATCAGTACACACTCCTTGGCTTCTATCGAGTTCAGGAAGGGTTATGCCCCCGAGGCATGGACCGTCCACAGAGGTCAAAGGTGACGCACGCGCGAACACCAGACGGCTCCTCCGCTAGCGCCCCAGGCAGGAGATGGCGGTAAGGCTGCTGGGTCCAGCTCAGGGCAGCGAGTCGACGCCAGAATCGTCGACGCGATTGATGCCCTGTAGCTGGGGTGAAGAAGACACTTCCAGGGCGACATCGTCGCAGTAGTGTTGTCATTTTTCTGCTTTTACACGTGTGAGCAGCATACCAACGGCTCAGTAGTGTAATAGAATCACCACTACCAACAGCATCGCTTCAAAACTTTACAAGCGGTACCTACTTGGTTTCTGATCCAGGGCCTTCCATATAAGCCTCGGGCCTTTTTGGACCTATTTTATGTTACATTTTGGACACTATATTAATACGTATTATACAGCTGAAGCCCGGAAAAAACGTTTATTAGCCGTTGATATGATCATATCATCAGCATTCCGCAGCCCCAACAAACACTGATCAGCACGGCTCTGTCTGATGGAAACAATGAAGGGCACAGGACATGAATATTGAGTGGCGGCGGTGGAGTAGGGAGAGCAGAAACGAAATCAATGACGCGCCATCAATTTTACTTCCCGCTTTAGCGGCCCTGCTATTTCAATTATAGCCTGCAATAGCACGCGCACGATCATCGTTTAAACAAATGTACCTGGTAATGATAGACAGGACAGTGTGGTGTAGCAATGGGGCTGCCTGGACTTGTACCGCCCATAATTAAATCGCTTTACCACACGGCACGTTCAAGAGAATCAAAGGCCCCTGGTTACCTACCTAATATTCAGGTTTTGAAGACGCAGGTGTTGTTTCTATTACATCATGATGAATCAATTAATTGAAGTTTTCTTCATTTCCATCCCTCTTACATTTATTTAGGTGAAGTTTGGAGTATTTTTGTCTCTTGTTCTTTTAAAGATGCTCGCAGCAATGAATGTTTTATGCCACGAACGCAATTGCTTGAGCCAGTATTTGCAATGATTTTCTAACATGATATCTTTTTTACAACCTAACCTTTACAAATGTCCCTAAAAACTGTCTTTGTGAAAACCCACTTTTGCCTAGCACAGACTTTTCTGAAGACGAATGAAATGTCAAATGCGCCAAAGCTCGACAAGTTTACTTATACTCCCAGACACAAATTACTTTAAAAGTGTCCCTTAATAGTTGTGTACTAACGGAACATTTCCCAACTTGAAGGTTTAGTGGTGACGATTAGTCAAGGGGTGATCTACTGCCCGGATGGCGTCACAACATGGTCGTGACCAGGGGCTACTCCCAGATATGTTTGTGGCTTTTCAAAATAACCAGAAGGGCTTGCTCGTGAAAAATGAAAAAATTATGATAAGCCGTTTGAGCAATGGCTTCTAGACGGAATATAAATACAACAGCTCCTTTAATTTCAATGAAATTGATGGAATTACGACACCTATCAAACCCTATTCTTAAAGCCCCGAAAGAGGAAAGCGCGATAATGTAATGACTCTGAAGGTCAGGTAAAAACGGCGGAACCGCGCTGACGCGTCGACGCTTCGCCTTTTCAAACTCCCGAAGCGTCAACTTGGCTCTGATACGTGACTTTCCTCCCTGTAGTAGCTGGAGCTGCGCCCTGATTGCGGAATACTCGGGGGCTTCTAAATATACATCTGCGTGAATCGGCAGTGCAATGCTCAGCCTTAACTGAGCACGCGGATACCGAAGCGGTTAGGATTGGTAATTGTTGCTGAGTAGCGACAGTGAGTAATGTGATCTTTGTAGTGGTGATTAATGAACATTTTTATCTTTCAGTAGAATTTTGTCGACCATCCTCACTTTGAATCGGACACAATTCATGATGATATGAAAACGGGTGAAGAGTGGATATTGCAATCTATAGCTGACGGTAATATTGTTCAGTAACGCATGTTTTCATGCTTTTATAAACGGATATTATTTCTCATATTAACTTATTGACACCGTTATCAACATAAAATCATGATTATCGGGCCAGTTTAACATGGTTTGTTAAATTAAACCTAATTACTTGAAACCGCATTTCCCAAAAATGAGCTTAGAAGTCAGCGATTATCAGCATCGTGAACATTCACCGAAGATATATATATATTTTTTTCCTTGAATAACACTTCGAAATCCGTTGAACGCTTTTCCTCAACTTTCTACCGAGTGTAGCATTGCAAAACGGGCCAATGCTCCCGGTAAAATACTCATTATTTTCCTCGCAAGGGCAGTAGTCGTTCTGCTATGCCTAGTTGCTGATTATTCAGTTGCCACGGGCGTGCTTCTTTTGGGGTAATTTCGTGGTTCGGCGATGTAGGCATTTTTGTGACAAACAAGGCACAGGGATGGAAAACGGTCTAAATAAATAAAATGAAATAAATAAATACAATGAAGAACGGACAACTTTGGTATAGTTCCGGGAGTCTGGTGGCAGCGAACTGCCAGTCTGTGCCTGTTCCTGAGCCAATTCCCTGTTTTTCTGGTTGGCGTTCCGGGGTTATTCTGGACGTGACAAGCACTCATTTCCGGAGATAGTATTGTATTAGATCAGCTGGGAAGGTCAGAACATGACATCGTGAGGGGGTCACTCTTCATTTGTACCGTCTGGGCCGCTGCCCCAGCCCCTGATGCAATCAAGTCGTACAGAAATAGGAGCCCAATTACCTGACAGCCTCTTTTGCCAGCGAAGAACGTTGCACTGTGCTGCGGTAAATAAATGTCGTACCACAGCTCATTCATATATGCATACGATTTCTTAATTCTTATTTCCACAAATAGGTGTCCAATAATGAAATAAATGGAAATCAAACGTTGATAAGTTTTGACGTGCTGCGGCGAGGAGCATGATGATGAGTTGCTAGAATGAATGGTTAAAAAATGGTTTTTAACCATTCATTCTAAAAGGCATTTCTGTGAAGCTCAATTCGAGGTCTGGCTATACTAGGACTGAGAATTATTGATATTTACTCCATGATTCTGATGAAGGGCTGTGCCCGAATATATAATCCTCAGTGTTTTTACATATCCGGATTCGAGGGGAGAAGCCAGGGAAGATCTTAGTAAATGGAAATCATGTGAATTATTGAGACATGCTTCTGTGATCATTGGCATCGAAAGTGCGGGCGGGGGCCCAACGGACGTGACCTCCAGTTGGGCAGTCAAAGGGAGGTCCCCAAAAAAGGGGCCAGACAGATGTCACCCCTAGTTGAACACTCAGAGGGAGGTCCCCGTAAAAAAAAACTTTGACTTTCGACGGCCATTTACTTCTGGTTTTGCCTCCCGCCCTCCCCCTCCCCTGGGTTCAGGTCAGATCTGATGCCCCTCCCCCGTAAAAAAACGTTGGTGGTGGCACGCACCCCTGGCTGCGCCGAATCCTTTTTATGATTGTTGACTGATTTTTCAGATTTCATTGGGCTGTGGAAGAAAAAGAAATTGTGAGTTTTCATGGGATTATATTTTATTTACTGAAGACATTGAACTTCGGAATCAAAGTCTGACTAAAGCTATCAATAGACTTGTCACGGAAATTAGAGCTGGTCTTAGATGGTGGATTTGGCACAGTTCTTTTATCATGTTTCTGCTGAAGAAGTAGGTTGCGCTCCCTGGCGCATCTGCCAGCTGCCGAATCACAACTAAACCAATCAGCGTGCGGTCTTGTCTGAAATGGGGGACGGTGATTGGTGGAATTACAGCAATTACCGACACGAGGAAAGACGCAATGGGAACCCTCCCAGACGTAAAGCGGGAAGAAGGTTTGCATGGGTGATACTGCATAAACACCGAAGACATACAATGACAATATTTGGATATGATAAGTCTTGTGACTATTTTTACTCACGATATTTCTTCACGGTTCTGAAGAATGTGTGCTTCCCTAATCAGTGATCTTAGATTTCCCTCAATAGTTCATCCCGAATTCGAAGGTGTAGAACCAATAGTCCAGGGATGTGGATTTCTATCTCTTTGGGGGGGTGCCCGGCACCCCAAAGAGACACCCCCAGTTGTGGGATTTGGGCACCCCAATAGTTTTCTAAAATCCACGTTAGAATGATGAATCCATAGAGCATGCCCTCCTCAGACAAAATTATTCCGTCGCATATGAATTTTTGGGTCTCACCTTAGTGTATAATTTTCGTGTTTTGGCTTCAGAAAGGCGAAGAGTGCTAAGAAATCGACATTTTTTAGTCCCGATTCAAATTTTGTACCTTTTTCGCCATCCAGCACGGAGCAAAGCAGCAAGTGTTTCCCTCGCTTTAGTGTGTTATCTGATTTTACCTCTTCGCAGCGCAATCTGTTAGTTTCACTCTCATGACTCCTCCGATAGTTAAGTTTTAGTTTGATATTCCCCTCTCACTTCCTTCCCTCGGTTACCTTCGGGCGGGGCCCCACTCTTCTCCACTCAGCACAAACCCATCTGTGCTTGTGACTCGGTGAACTCGGCCGCCGGCTAGCCTTTGCTGACTGCCACTGCACCGCCTTGCCTACACCAAAGAGTAACCCATGGTGGATAATGAAGGCAATAGAGAGCAAAGTATGTCTAGGAATGGTTGAAAAAGATTTAATGTTAATACATATCCTGGCTCATGGTTTACAGCTTTATCTTTTTTAAATCCCATCAATTTCTCGCGATTCAAGAGAACGCGCCTCCACCAATCAGCGGCCGCCATCCGCTTGCTGTCGATTGCCTGCGGGCACAGAGGTTAGAGAGGTCACGCTGGGCATCGCCGACGCCGAGTTCAACCCTCGGTGGGGAGGAGTCTGGTGGTGGATTATAAAACCTACCTACTTGAGAATTATGGTAAGTGTGCCTGTTGTTGGACTGAGGGGGACAGGTGCAGGGGACATGTGTAAGTGGGTGAATGGGTTAGTTTTCCGTACTGTATGCGATGTCGCTAGGGATGGACAAACATGAGTTGACTAAATGAGTTAGATATGTGAATATGCTTGGCGGACAAAGTTGCAGGCATTGATTTCGATTTCACAGAGCATGTTTCAACATCAGGATACCCGGTACATGTTGGAGCCTTTCAAGACTTTTTGCTTAATTTCCACACATTTATTGGCAAATTAACACACCGGTACATGTAAGATACACTCTTAGCTGACATTTCATGCGTTGCAACACTAGAAGCATAACATGCTAAAATGATTATTTGAGGTGAAGGTACAGGAACGTCACCACATAATTTGTATGGTGGGGGGGACGAACCCCGGATAGGCGATGACTGGGGACAGTGGGGGATGGGGGAGGGGAGGGGTAGGATTCAAACTCTAATGATTTTGGCTCGAATAGTAATGAGGCTCAAATGAATTAAATGAATCAATGAATTGTATCAATGAATCAATGAATCAATGAATTGTAATAGCAATGGTTGGTGCTCAGAACTTAATGAATAGTACTATGCCGAAGTGTGGACTTACAGCTCGTTGCGAGTGCCCGGGGAACCCTAATGAAATATTGAGATAGTTCAAAATACCCTTTAATTTATCATTTTTGAGAATTGGAAAGGACTTTGTGATGACTAAATGAAATATACCATTGTACTATCTCCTTTGTGGTGGTCATTTACTTTTGTTCAAATTTGGGCACTCCCAAATGATTATAGAAAATCAACACCCCTGCCAATAGTATTGTTATAGCACGTCCTCGTCCAAAAAGAGCTTTCCGTCTCGACTGATGTATTGATGATCGGAGACCACCAGTGTCAGCCGCAGCCAACCACAATGCGACCTGAGCTGACGTCACGGTCAGCGCACAATGGAGCAGCCCGTGCAGCAGCCCACACAACAAGTATCTTAGCGTGTAATAAGCATTATCCTGGTTACAACACTGCACAATTTATTTTATTAGTTAGATCCATACATGTATTGAAGCACAACAATAGCATGAGGCATGTCCCGGAGGACAGGCAGGCCGAGCAGTTGCAGGCAACCCCGACGCGGCGCGCCTAAATTACGCCGGGGGAGCACGCAAATGTCGGCAGTGATGAGACATAGAACGGGATGACATACACAGACATAAAACAGATCAGTCAGTTCAACTAACCTTTCACCGCCTGGAGGCCGGGCCGATTTAAATGAGACGTGCGTTGCTTTGCGTGCTTGTATGGTGATCAATTTCACAACTAATGACCAAAAGTTTGGATCAGGTTAGGTCGGGTCAACGAGCTATGACGTCATTTCTAACCCCATGTAAGGCGATAATGTTCTACCAATATGAGGCTGAAAAACAGAGTGTAACTCGGCTTCTTGGAGAGCCAAATCAAGTTGCTAAAAAATTTTCAAAATTACTTCAAATGAAAAATCTGTACGCTGTCATCGATTTTGAGTTCAGGTTAATATCAAGGTCACCAGAGGTCATCAAACGTCACGGTTTTGGAAATTGTTTGTGTGTGTAAGTTTTGAACAAAATGAGCTGCCATCTTAAATTTTATATCATAGGAACGATCATTACTCAAGAATTTGAACGACAGTAATGTGATACTTTTCGAAGCCACACTTGATGAAGCCACATCTAGGAATTTATTTTGTATCATAATTCCAAGTTTGTGGTTCACAATCGTGGACTCTGAATGCATTTTTATTGGTCTATTATGTTCAATATGAATAATATGGATCAATATGGATATTCAATATGGATCAATATGGATAAGCTGAGCCTGAAAAGCAAAAGCTCTTATGTGAAAGTCATATTTCTATTTTCAGCAGCGTCGTATCTGTCTACTGATCTCAATTCTCAGAACTGGACTGGACGCGTTTCGTTTTTACAGTTTCCAGTGTGCTGCGCTTTTTATTGGCTGGACACTTCCCAGAAGCTGCCGACGAAGAGGAGTGGCTTCTAATCTGATAGTTTTGCAGCCTTTGAAATTTAATGAATACCAGTGACTTGAAACTTTAACCGGTGAGTGGCATGGATCCAGGTGAATAACGTCTTACAAGCCACTGAAACATTTTGCTTCCATGTGAAAGGATACTTTATTTTGACAATGTATGTACGTGCTGTTATGCTTCTCACTTGCTAAATTTTGTGGATATGTGTTGTGTACAAAATTTGACAAGTCTGGGTCAAAATGCTCTACACCACAGTCAAAAAAGTAAAACTAGTAGAAATCCATGTAGACACCGAATCGATAACTCTTTATTGCTGGAATTGTTCAGATTTTTCTGTGTAAAAACAGCAACAACCAGAAACAGTCATTAACCTGACCGGAAATTTTTTTCCGGGAGGACAGCGTGAACAAGTGGACGAGCCAAAATAGTAGAAAAGTCATAGCAATAGCTCTCGAGTTTATTCATACAGGGTGTTTAAAAAAGAATGATATTTTTGAAATGATTGTAATGCGGGTGTAAATAGGTTGTTGTGGTATGATTTACATATCAATCGAAAGTGAATTTTGGGAAATTTACGATTATTATATTTTGATAGCTGTTGTGATATTTTTGCTACTTCAAAAATAGTCTTAAAAATGAGTTGAAAATACTGTCTATTTTACCTTCATCGAAAATGTTGGTAGAAATCACGCGCGTATCACGTGACAAGTATCACGCCAATGACACTGCAAACCGTACATCGCCCCTGCGGTACATCACAGTCCACATGCACATTGCCTCTGGAAATTCTAAAAAAGACCTCTCCAGCTTAGGAAAGCCCGCATCCATGCAAGCAATCCCCAATTGGCCCACGTTCCTTGGTCTGCGGTGAACAGTGAGGCCTTTTGCGCTGTCTCCGCCGCATCCAGTCATTCATATGGAAGGTCAGCCAATGAGTCATATGGAGCTTGAACCAAAAGTTTTAAACTTGTAACATTACTTAAACTTGTACCTTTGATGTGCATGCTCACGTGCCATTTCTGTGTGCTAAAGCTTTTTTAGTGTTACCAGTTCCGTTTTCTCAAGTATAAGCGGGGATATATTATGTTTCTTGCATCATTTTCCAGTCATTTTTAAGGCGGGGGAAATATTTGATGCAAATGAAACATGTTTATGGAAAAATGTCCTACAATTTACCATTAAAATGAACGTTTTGGGAACAGATTTGAAGGATTTTTGGTACTTTACTGAACATTTAAAAAATATCATTCTTTCTGAAACACCCTGTAGGTACATTCATCAAATGTATATTCAGGTGTTTTACCATGCGTTAAAGCTTAAAAATTAAATTTTCTTGACACTTTGTCACAATATAAGACGAAATCTATAGGTGGCGAGTGGAAATACTCTCTCTGGTGGATGTAACTCTCAAGCTGGCCCCTTCGTGGTATCTTGTAACCAAAAAAGTTAGCCTGGTCTAGTCAAAGTCTTAAAATCAATGCTTTTTAAGAAAAGTATTTCAAGGTTAAACTTTCTTATTTTACAATGTGTAATATCACTCATAAATGCCCGGTTTGCAGAGAAAACATTTTTAAAAAGTGTTTTTTTAATTTTCCGAGGTAAACACTTTAGAATAATATCCCTAAAATTTAAGTGTTTTGGGAATCGGAACAAACCGACTTTGGAATTCTATTTTTTACTTTGTCTTTGTGTATGTAAAATGCTTTACAAACTTCAGAAGCTCAACTTGAAACCGTCCATGGGCCCCATTTCATAAAAGGCGTAAGTTACGCTTATAGCGTAGAAGTAGCATAATGCAGCGTAGAAAGTGAATGATACACCACAATCTTGTTTCATATAAATGCAGCATGAAATACAAATACTTGCAAAGTTACGCTGCTCTAAACTACGCTGTACTGAAATGCAGCGTAGAATATTCCCAATCCTGTGTCATATAGCAGACTGTACATACGTTGAATATGTAAAAAGCTCCTGAAAGGCACGCAAAAATTAACAGCGTGACTTTTATCAGCCAATGAGGTAAACACATGAAGAATACATGATTTCTTCAGAAATTCTAAATTTCAGGCATAATTATTGTAGTGAAGGACAAAGAGTCATGAAGGTAAAACAAACATAAGTAAATAAGAAGCGGTGTAAGTTCTTACTTGCATAAGCTTGAAGTGAAAGCTACTCAGGCCGAAGTGAGCTGATATATAGAGTTCTATGGCCATTTGGTATGGGAACAAATGATGATAGCTATTGATGCAAATACACAAGAAAGCTGATATTGATTTTTTACTTTGACTTTCTGCCGTTATTTTTGTTTTACAGTCTAGGGACTAGGGAGTACAGAACCCTAGATAGGCTGACACTGACGCGGTGTTATATGGAATCCATGGATGGTAAAACTTCAATTTAAGGTGCCTGTAACCAGCAAAATCCCAGTATCTCTACCGAGGCCTCTGGCAAAAATGATATGCCTACATATTGGCATCTAGGTATTCTTCAAATATTTTGACTCACTATTCCTTTCCTTCTCAGTTCCACAAAATTACAAGGTTCACAAACCTTTCCCAGTTCACTCACGGTTAGAAGACGCACCTCAACTTGAGTTCCACTAGAGTAAACTCGCACGACAATAACACAGTAATCATTTAGGGCCTTGACAGTAACTACCTAACCGGTCATAGCAAGCAAACTGAAAAAAACAGGGTACTGTCAAAACAATGCGTTGCATATTTATTATATCTGCTATTGGCGCGTCTTCTTCGGCAGTATTTTTAAAAGTTAATGAGAAACTTGACAATCGAATAAGATCCAATAAGTACGATTATTTCTTTCAACTAATTAGTAAAATATGTATGACCTTTTTATGCTAATAGGCACCTATATGTTGTATTTGGAACTGGCTAAATCCATTCAGGAATTGGGCGTAATTCACGCTGCATTTCATATCTACGCCGCTTTTGCGTGAATGTTACCGCTCTTTATGAAATGGGATTATGAGTGCGGTGTAACTTTGAAGGTGAATGTGGTGTAAAACACGTCGCCAGAGCTGCAGAAAATCTCAAATCTGTCGGGCACTTTCGAAAAAACCTCCAAATCTGTCGGGTGGTTAGGATAGGACTATTAAAATTTTCTAAAACCCATTCAATTGGTAAAATGTTCCTACTCATTTTCCACATTCTTAATAGAAAATACTAAAATTAGCATAAAAAACTTCTAGTTTGGCACCAGTGGATATCACTAAGCGTCAGATGTCACTAGGCGTCAATCCAAGCGTCAGATGGTCCTCTCCTCAGGGTTAGATCTCGGCGCGAGTAGCGGTGACCAGACCCAGCCGCCGTCTATCCGGCTTCCTGGACAGCGGGGCCTTGGCCGGGCTTTATCGGCGGCATGAGAACTAGCGTTATGGGTGACTTCCGTCTGGGGGTGTTTGTGCTACAAACGAATACTGAGCGATTAAATGAAAGGAAACGAAAACACGAAATCTCACCTCGTTTCAGAGCGATGCCTGATGATTTAGCAGGCACGCAGTTACCATATCAGCATGATGAAAGGTAGCGCCAACCTTCTCTAGGGTAGGCCAAACAAGGAACAATAAGCCTTTCCACCGGTTAAATAACATATACAGCGATTTTAGCGTGTGCTGTGATAGTTCAGGGCCATTCCGGTCACGACTAAACGAAGGCCTGCAATTTAACTAAATAGCCCACTCTAAATGGACAGAACACTACCGAGTCTCGGTGACGTGAGCACTAGCATTTGCATCAATTCTCTGGTAGTGTTTGTGCTGCGAATACGAAGCAATTACAATACTGAGCAATTACTTACTGAGCTAGCTTACTTAGCAATTACAATACTGAGCAAAAACGAATACTGAGCAATTACATGAAAGGAGACGAAGACACGATATCTCACCTTGTTTCAGAATGATGTCTGATGATTAAGCAGGCAAGCTGTTCCCATATCAGCATGATGAAGGATGGGTGACCAATTCCACGATCCTCGCTCGGCGCATATTTCACCTGAAAACCAAGTGTAAGGGCTAGGCAAAGCTGAAGTTATAAGCGTACATATGAAAAAAAACTTCAGAAAAGGAGCGCTAAAATTGCCAACAAGAATGTGACGAGCTAAGGTGTGTGGAACAAACTAATATAAATCGCTGAATGAATTGTTATATTTTCCTTATTTTTGTATATTTACCAAAAGTATGTAAGCAGCTATTGAACCGGCCGAGAAGTAATCTTCCGGGGATAGCAGCCAACCTGCCAAAAGATCACACAAGCATATTGTAAGAATGCAACCACAAGGCCAAAAAACAACGATTTTTGCTCACTAAAGGATAGCGAAGTACAATGGTGGGTTGGTACAACCAAAGCCACGCTTCACTTTTTTCGGAAACCTCAATAAAATGGACTCCTTTGCCTTTTAAGATTTTAAGAGGCGAGGGGAATATTCATGGACATTAAAAGGTAGCCTTAATACAGCTCTCTCATTTTCGAATGAGCAATTTCATTTCTAGCGAAATTCCACCACCCAATCGATCATTGCAAAGAAATAAAACATTGGAAATCGCAGCACACCCTGTCGGAAAAAAAGGTAACTTACGGACATAATTTCACACAAGGCCCCATATAACGTAGAATTTTCACCCATAAAATGATCAAGATTTCTAAGCAAATTATCTCCATTTAGTAAATTCATATTAGAATGCGAACGTATGTTTATCCAATACACCACTTTTTTATCCAATACACACTAGAGTTGTACCTTAAAAGGTGATCCCCAAGGATGCCGGCAGCGAATGATTGAAGGGCGGGTGACAGGGTTCCAGGAAGCAGGAACAGAAGCTGCAGTTTTCTATCCCGAACTAGCAGGAGCAGGGACAGGAAGATTTTACTCCGCTTCTTCCCCCACAAGTTGCCACTTTCACGGTCAGGAAGCCAATGAAGCGCGTTCTGAGTGTGAATGTGACGGTGACTCGAACACAGCAGCCGAGACGATGACACTGTTCAGGTCGCCCAGGCTGTGTTCTGCACACAGGGGCGGCGGGCGGGCTCGACACAGTTCAGGACGCCTGGGCTGTGTAATGCACACAGCGGCGGGCGGGCTTGGTGACAACAGTTCAGGACGCCTGGGCTGTGTAACGCACACAGCGGCGGGCGGGCTTGGTGACAACAGTTCAGGATGCCTGGGCTGTGTTCTGCACACAGCGGCGGGCGGCTCGGTGACAACAGTTCAGGACGCCTGGGCTGTGTAACGCACACAGCGGCGGGCGGGCTTGGTGACAACAGTTCAGGACGCCTGGGCTGTGTAATGCACACAGCGGCGGGCGGGCTTGGTGACAACAGTTCAGGACGCCTGGGCTGTGTAATGCACACAGCGGCGGGCGGGCTCGACACAGTTCAGGACGCCTGGGCAGTGTAATGCACACAGCGGCGGGCGGGCTTGGTGACAACAGTTCAGGACGCCTGGGCTGTGTAATGCACACAGCGGCGGGCGGGCTTGGTGACAACAGTTCAGGACGCCTGGGCTGTGTAATGCACACAGCGGCGGGCGGGCTTAGATCCATACACGTATATTTTGGAACATGGCACCGCGCCGTACACTCCTACTTCCATGTAAACCATATGCTCCCCCGGCGCGGGGCCCTAAGCTACGCCGGGAGGCAGCTACTCGCAGTTACGAGTCACAAAAATAAAACATGGTGACATATACATTGTAGACACACGCAGCAGCGGTAGAGAGCACATACGGAGACAGACATAGATCAGCTGGCTGTGGCCATGCAGGTCAGGGACACAGCCCGGTAGGTCGAGCGGACCCTAGCGAGCCACCGGGGCGACGCCGCAGCGCACCGGCGACCGAACGGCACCATTTCAGGTCAGCCGAAGAGCGGAGGTGCCGGCCGAGGTCGGGCGGGACGGAGACTCAGCCCGCCCGGCCGACAGCCCACAGCGACCCACCGGGGCGGCACAGCCCCGCCCCAGCCGCCAAGCGCAGGGCCCCACTCACGGCGCTGAAACATACGTTGATTTGTTAGCAAGATGGAAGGACGGGGTTAATAAGTTGGTCATGGCATACAGTAGCCGTGAGGGCAAGTGGAGAGTCAGAGGGGTGAACAGCACATTAAGACGCATAAAGATATGGACAGGGGTGTCGGTGGGGCTTAGGCCCCATAATCACCACATTCAGAGCTCCGCGTTGTCATGCGCCATCAGTGCGCCGTATCTTACTGGTTATTATCAACCTAGATAATAATATATGAGATCCATCGTCAGTTAGATTTAGTTTAGTCTGGTAGGGCAATATCCGTATTTCAGGTCATTTACAACAGTAAGTGCTGGAAACTGAGAACAGACAGCAGGGTCGGAGGAGAATTAAGGAGTACGCAGAGGGAGCAGAAAATGAATGCAGACTAAGTAGGGAGGGGGCGGAGGCGGGCCTGTAGGACCCCTTTTACCTACCATAGTTACAGTTTATTGCGCAATAATAAGGGTGCAAATTAGTCCCGTGACTGTTAGGTTAGTAGTCGAGGTACGGTTCTATGATTCAAGCGAATTTAGTAACTATCAAGGTAAATTTTTTTAAGTACTTTTTTGAAAAACAATTTACTTCTGGGAACATCAGCTAAGCTCCTAATCCTAGGTGATATTACCATATTCCAAGCACGTGGGGCAGAAATAAAAAATGAGAATTTACGATACATTGTAGGCGCATATGGTACCAAAAAATGCTGATTCAGTCTAGTCTGTCTTAAATTGGGATTTTCTTCTACTTGAGTAATCTGAAATGCCATTGGCGGGGGAAGAAGACCAAGAATATGACTATGTAGTGTAGTTATTTGTAAAGATTGTACAAGGTCAGGGAGTTTGATAATTTTGTGTTTTTTTAATAAGGGGTTGGTATGGGCTAGCCTATCGACTCCTTCAATAATCCTAACCATTTTTTTCTGGAGAATCATTAATTTTAGGAGTCTATATTTAAACGTGCTTCCCCAAATTTGAAGACAATATGATAGAAATGGTAGAATTAAGGCGTTATATAGCAGGAGGAGGTGGCCGGAATCAAGTATAAATCTACAGCGTTGAATGATGCCAATATTTCTAGAGATAGTGTTTTCAACATTTTTAATATGGGAGGTCCACCGCAGATCCTCTTCAATAAGGACTCCTAAATACTTGGTACAAAATTTTCTTTGGAGTTGGGTGTCGTTTATATTAATCAAAATATCATCACCCTGGGTGGTGGAGAAAATTTGATATGTTGATTTTTTAGCATTAAGCGTTAGGCGATTACATTGTAGCCAGGTCGAAATTTGTGGTATGCTGGAGTTGATTTTAGCTTGGAGATCAACCAGATCATCACCAGTAAAGAAAAGTGCTGTGTCGTCTGCGAAGAGGTAGAATTTGGGAGTTGGGGAGCTATTTTGAATGTCATTTATATACAACAAAAACAAGAGGGGGCCAAGGACCGAGCCTTGTGGGACCCCAGACGGCATACGCTTCGGGTGGGGGGAAGTAGTGGCGTTATATTTAACAACTTGAGAACGGTTAGAAAGATAGGATTTGAAGAAATTTAAAGCTTGGTCACATAGGCCATAGAATTTCAATTTAGATATGAGAATTGAGTGATTGACTGTGTCGAAAGCTTTGCAAAAGTCTAGATATACGGCTGCACATACTTTTTTGTTAACACTAGAAGAGGTGATATCATCAAGAAGTAGAGAGATCGGCATGAAAGTACTGTGATTTTTTCGAAAGCCAAATTGATTTTCATAAATGATATTGTTACTGTTGAGGTATTGGATGATTTGATCATACACAATTTTTTCAAATACTTTAGATAAGGTGGGAAGAATTGAAATGGGCCTATAGTTATTGAAGTTTGAGTGGTTTCCAGATTTGAATATGGGAACAACTATTGCTTTCTTAAGTGTATCTGGAAACACACCACTAGTTAAGCAGAGGTTAATGAGATGGGTGATATGAGGGGTAACATTGGGAGCAATACGTTTGAGAATTTTTGAACTTATGCCGTCGGAGCCACCACCAGAATTTTTCAGTGAATTAATTGCTTGTAATGTAATATTAGGCGTAATTGTATGGAACTGAAACTGAGACTGGGTAGGAGTCCCAAGATAATTTAGAGGATCTGAGGTGGAAGGAGAAAGGGCCGAGTCAAGAGAAGATGCTATGGTAGAGAAGAAAATGTTAAATTGATCAGCAATTTCAGATGGGTCAGATAATTTACTATTATTGGAAATAAAGTGGTCAGGTAGGCTTCTCTTACTTTTAAACTTGTGTGTTAGATCTAGAAGGGTATTCCACAACTTTTTTGGCTCCGATTTATTTTCATTTAATTTCCGTTGGTAATATATTTTTTTGCATTGCGAACAACACTGGTCAGCACATTATGATAAGTTTTATATTGTGCTTCATTGACACTACTCGGCGTTTTGACAAATTTCTTATACAAGTCGTTTTTGTTATTAATGCATTTCAATAAACCATAAGAGATCCAGGGTTGTATTGGTACTGTTCGCCTTGACGCTTTTTTGATTGATAAGTTATTAATTTCATTAGATAGAATGGATTGCAGAGTGTTAGCTGCCACATTTGGATCATTAATAGATGAAAAATGTTCAAGTTTTGATGAAAGCCTTTCGTTCAGGGTATGTAGGTTTCTGAAGTCAAACGAAAGGTGAGGTTGACAGTTTTTGTTGTTTGGTTTTCTAATGTTTGAGTGTAGATTTAATTTTATAGGCAGGTGATCACTTATATCAGACATAACAACTGATGATGATTTTACTAAAGAAACATCATTAATGAAGAAATTATCAATGATAGATTTAGATTGTGAGTTGACACGAGTAGGAATTGATATGGAGGGGAAAAAACCATGAGCCGCAAGAGATTGAGTCAGTAGAGCAGAGGGTTCACTAGTTGCAGTTTTGAGTAAATCAATATTGAAGTCTCCCGCTAATATGCATGTTTTGTGTTCATTACAAATTTTCTCGAGAGAGGTTTCAATATAGTCCAGGAACATAGATGACGGGTAGGATGGGGACCTATAGACGGAGCCAATAGTAAGATTGTATGGTAAGGCATTTTGCAATTCTACAAATACAGACTGGTGTTGGACAGTGCATGATTCCAGGTCACTCCTCCTACTGTATAAAATGTTTTTATTTATATAAATTCCAGCACCTTTGCCTCTAAATTGAGGAGGAGATGAAGCCTCAAATAAATAATCATCAATGTTGTACATATTGACTGCATCTGGGGAAAGCCAAAGTTCAGTTACAAATATTATTTCCGGTTTTGAATGAAGATTATTTAGAAGTAGGCACAGATTTTCAAAGTTTTTCGGCAGGGATCGAACATTAACATGCAATAGGCAGACATTCTGAACGGTATTGAATATATTAGGGGAAGTGGGAATCGATTCATATCTACAATTTTTAAGGAGATCAAGCAAGCCAGAGGGGATGCATTCATCGTCCAGACCTAGACCAGAAAACTCGGGGCAATATCTAGGAGTAGTGAACTCATCTACCTCTTGTTCACGACACATTCAATGAAAAAAAAGAAAGAAGAAAAGTAATCTAGAGACTAAGCAAACAATAAGTGCTACAAACAAATTAAATAGCGAATAAGTGGACCTAGCTGATCTGATATTATATGCTAATGCATGTGGCAGGGTTAACAATCTCAGAAAAATATGAGTAGAGCCAGGTGGGAATATTTTAGAGGAGTCACTGCTGGGAAAGCCACTGGCTAAGAGCTCAAACAAGAAAGGAAAATTAAACCTGGTCGGTAGTTCCAATGATAGTTAGTGGAGATGAGGGTCGCTGTACACGCCGATTAGTATGGGAAGTGTGATGTAAATGCACAAGAGGGGCCGGTGTGAGTGTCTGCATTCTCCCAGACCCCGGACCGTCCCCCCCAGCCACTCCATCAGGGGAAGCCATTTCCTGCCCAGAAGGAAGCTCCCCCCGACCCCCACCAACAGGCGAGTCACGGGTACCCCCACCCAATTCATATTCTGCAGCATCCCCAGGGTCAGAACCCCTATCAACCCCACACTCGGAAGCGACCGGGGCGGGCAGAGAAGACGAGTCCCTCCTCCCCAGCCCATCAGCAAGTCCCTCGTCAGCAGCACGGAGAGCCGAGTCAGGAACCGCCTGACCCCCTGTCGGTCCGGCCCCCCAACAGGGTGCCGCCGTGGCTCGCCCGTCCCCAGCCCCTCACCTGCAGCAGAGAGACCAGCGCAGATCTGAGCCGGGCCCACACTGTCATCCAGACTCTTAGGTGTGGTCTCACCAGCTAGTGAGGCCTGCGCAGAGTCAGTCACCAGCGCCGACCCCCAGACGAGGCAGGGTGGGGGACCAAACCAGTGTCAGCCAGGGAGAGCCGACCCCCATCAATCACCGGGGCAGCTGTCGGCAGTCTGTGAGGTCGGGGACCCGAAACCTGTGGGGAGCCCAAGATGGGCCGCGATGATGGCACATGCTGGGGGGCTCCGGAATGGGAAGTTCCATTCCCGCCAGCACAGATTTTCAGGATGTCATGTTTGGTAGAGCCAATAAAAAGTTCAGTTGGCTTGCTAGAGTTGTGACACTTAATAAATATTCTCCCACTGTTGGTGTAGTAGGAAAGGAATGGAGATCTTTCCCGAGGACTGTGCAGTTTCTGGAGGATCTTAACCACCGCCAGACGTTCCGGGGTCCGGCTCTCATGGACAAGTAGTCCATGCTGCTTGGGTCTGATGCGCCTAGCATAGATGTACATTCGCTGCTCAAGGTAGGCGAATTGCACAAGAATCACTTTCTTGTTCTGGAGACGGTGGCATGCCGTGATCTCTCCAGGATGTACCTCTACCCCAAGATAATCCCTTAGTAGGCATATAGCCACTAACCTTGAGTTCTCATCCTTCACCGGTGGCGGTACTGCTTTACCGGAGAGAAGCAGGGTATACTTCCTTGAGTGTTGGTGTTGGGCCTCAACCGCCGCCGCCAGTTTAGAATGGTACTCATTCAGGTGAGAGTGATCGTTCCTGATGGTGGAACATTGGGCATCAAGAGAGGCCACACCACACTCTAATAGCTCTCTCTTTTCTAGGTTTTCAGAAACTTTTCCCTGACATTCTACAAATTCTGAGCGCAATTGCTTTACATCATCTCTAATCCCTGCAAGGGCATCCTCAAAAGTTTGAAGTTGCCCCCTGAGCTCAGCAATGGCTGAGTCCAGGAACTTCATAGATGGCTTCATCTTATTATTGTATGTAGCTACCAGAAGCAAATACAATTGTGGTGTAATACAAAAAGCGATATCACTGCCAGCAAGTGAGCATAAATAGTGGGGATGAGTCAAACCCACAGATAAGTCCACCTATTCTAACTGTGATCTCAGCATTCCATTGAGATTGCAAGGCCCATAAATCAACAAAAAGTGCAATAAAGTGCAGCTATGCGAGAAACTGAATCACAAAGAGTATTTGGAGAGCACAGTGGTTCAGAATACCAAACTCTGTATTAAGTTTGCTAGGGTGATCTCCAATTGTACTTAATAGGTGCACAAAATATGTATAACAAATTTAAACTGAAGAAAAGAAAAGAAAAAACAAAGTATTCTAGTGCTGCCAGTGGTTCCTTACTAGGTGAGAAGAAAGTCTATCAGGAGCGCCCGCCACGCTCAAGAAATGTAGCACCTCCAAGGTGAGTATAACAGGTGAGAATTGCGGGGATAAATGACCGATAACTCTCGCCGAGCGGCGGTCGTCCTGCTCTCAGCAAAGGTGAAGCAAGCCCTTGAAGAAGCCCAGAATCGCCCCCTGAGGAGCAAGAACGCGGTTTAAATATTGTAAATACGCAGTTAAGACAACGAAACTGAGACCAAATAATAAGAATAGTAACTATCGTAAGCTTCCAAGTTACATTTGATCTAACAACTCAAGAATTATATGTAATTATGAATTGAACTTAGTCAACATAAGATGGGACCCTTTGGAATGGGTAGAAAGTCAGGGTCTCCTGCTATGCCCCGCGGCAGTCAACGGTCCGCCAACGGTCACGCGCCAAAATGAAAATTTAAACGTGAAGACGAGAAGTAAATTTTAAATCAAAGTGTAAACTGTAAATTAAAATAGATTTTTAAATTAATGAAAGTTCCAAACCTGATTGAAATCAAGACAAAATTTAAATAAAAAAGCTGTACGTTAACTTAATTTAATAAGGTCACGTGATACAACGCACCAATAGCACACGATGGGGCACCACTCGCGGAGCTCAAGCGGCACGTCCGACCGGGACGGAACGGAGAGGTGGAATGGTGACACAGTTCAGGACGTCCCTAGTCACCTACAGGAACTTAAGCAGAGTTGACTTTGCCGTCTTCGTCTCACGGTGGCGTGTCATAACCGTTCCGAACTGTGACCGCACAGATGACCCAACCCTTCTGAACTTGTGCCTGTTTCTTTTTTGCACAGCACGGAGAAGGGGCCCAGCCTCAGCTTCTGAGGGTCCATTCCAGCGAATGGAGAGCTCCACAGCCGCACTGCTGTGGTCTAAATCGCGATTGGTGTCAAATACGGTCTGAATGACACTGGCCATGCTCTCGACTACTGATTCGGGCGGGCTGATGAGCCAGAGTCGTACAACGAGGTCGAGATAGGGTCGCATGCTGCTGTTTTCTCGGGACAGCGCCCAGAGACTTTTGAGGAGATGCTGATTGCAGTGACTCTCTGCAGGAGAACATGACTGAGAAAGCAGAGCTGTGTGCGCTGCATGCACACTAGCCACTGGAGGAACAGCAGCCTGGGGGATGAGCTTGCACTGCACCAGAGCCTTGATGGATTCCATCATAAGCGTCACCTTTGCGGGCTGTTTACTACGCTGGAGGAGCTCCAGATCAGCGACGTCACGGATCTGATGCATCCGGTCGGAGATGGTCTTGTTTGCTGTGCCTTTTCGACCCCCAGTTGCAGCTTCACCAGCCCTCCGCAGCCTGGCATGCTTGAGGGAGAGCCACGCAGAAGGACCTGATTTCAGACTTCTGCGGCGGATAAAAAGGAAGGATAGATATAGGAAAAGATAGGGTGACAACATACAGGGTGCAGAGGTTCGGAACATGGTAGTGGCATGTTAAAAAAGGATACAATGATTTCAGTTTTGAGGACAGTTGTTAACAGCTACAACAGCTCTTAATATTTTTGATTACTCCGTGAATTACGTTTTCAGAGCACCACTGCGACTGCGGCCATCTTTCGAGAGTATTACTGTTTTATGATTATTTATAAGAATAAAAATGCGTTACACTTATGCTGTCGAATTCTATTGTCATAAACATTTTGAAAACTCACCTTCATTCGCAACTCAGAAGTGTGGCTGCTGAGGGTGGGCCAAACAGCTTCGAACTCTTCGAATTGTATCGCAGCAGATGCGTCGGACGCCTGCTGGCTCTTGCCGTTGCTGTCCCCTACGGCACTCAGCATTCGCTGCAGCCGTGCGATGAGTTCACTAAAGTCTTTCCTCGATTCCCAGGGCAGCTTGTTGGTCGTCTGCAGACACCGGCTTCCCTCCGCCATAACCTCGTAGATATCCTGCAGCGCGGCTGCTCGCGCCAGGAACTGGTGGTCTGAAAAGACGATAAGGATTCTAAAAAAATATAAAAACAGAACATCACAATTAAAACATCTACACATCCTCCCAAGAGAAAGAACGATATGCCAATGTTTGAAATTATCCATATAGTTGACAACATCATCTTTGAAAACACAAACACACAAAATACTTCAGCAAGACTGCTCACAATGGAAGCAGCCAAGCGCATTCAGGTTTCCAAAATTCTAGTTTTGATTCATTTATACAAGGAAGTTTACTTTTTCTTACCTCTCAACTGGCGTAGATCACAGCTGATCTGCTTCGACGCTGCAGCGCTTCTAGCTTCACCCTGACGTTTCATTAGGCTGGCGACCATGGCCGGGTGATTTTGGAGGAAAACCTTGACGACGTCCGCCGCATACGGAGCGAAGCGCGTTGTCGCCCAATGCTTGGGCTTACGAATCCTCACTCCCAGATCCTCTGCCGAGGACTTGAGATGTTCCAGCCCATTGCCGAGTGAGAACCGCCTTGTCAGGTCCGTGATGGTATCGACCGTATCCGTTACCCAGCGGCAGTCAGGGTCTTTTTTGGCGTCGCTTTCGGCCAAGTTGAGCAGGTGGGCGGCATCCCACACAGCTGGTACGCTGGGAGCTGCTTCACTGTGACATGTGTCCGCAGCGGCAATCATTTCGACCAGTTTCTCAGGAACCGAGTTATGGTGGTACTGGCCGTCTGCCCCGATCGCCGCTAGCTGCACGGTTGAGGTGACCCCAATTTCCGCCAGAGTCATCTGCAACTCGCGCGCCAGACTGCTTCCGTCATGCTCCGTGACCACTGGAGCGCCGATCACGAAACTCTGCACCACCTCGCTCACTTCAGCATCCGGCATAAATGTAAGAACAGCGGTGATGTCAACCGTCCGGGAGTTGATGGTAACCTTGTCCATCATGACGGACACGCATGGCTGCGAAGCGATATGTTGCTGTACAAGATGCCGTATCATCTCGTTGATGTGCTGCCTGGCCGTCGGCATGAATCCTCTTGAGTGATTGATGTCGCCGACATCAATCCCTCCCAGGTGCATCCTGAACACCTCTCTTTCAAAAGAGAGGTATGATCTGGATTCCTTGATCACACCATAAGCAGTTCGTAGAATCCTCATGGCCACCTTGTCATCATCCGAGCATCGTGCACGTTCCAGGACCTCTTTCTTCTTCACAGCCTCCGCATTCTTCGCATGTTTCTTTGACACAAAGTGCCGGTGAATATGCCGCCTGAGGTCCTTGTACTCATCCGGCAGCGTGCTTCCCCGTTGGAAGGATGAACCCTGGCTGAACTTGTAGGCAAAAGTCCCAGAATCGGAAGGACCCCTCGTCTTTGGATCGAAACTGGGCACACAGATGTCGCAGTACAGCAGGTCATGGTCGGCCATTGCAATGAGATGCTGGCTGGTTGCCTGCTGCAGACTTGCGATGCTTCTGCCGTGCATAAGCAACAGGTCGCTGTTGTGGGCCGTGATACCTGCTGATGATGCCGCCGCAAGGGGTTTTTCAAGCAGATGGAGAATCCGATCCGACTTTTTTTGAAGGTCCAACATTCCAGGACTCTCATCAAGCTGAGCACGTAGAGTGTTCACAATCTTGGCAGGAACACGTGATGTCAGATCCCCAGGTGGTACCGTGCGATGGCTAACTTGTCCTGAAAAGAAATACAAAACTTAAGAACCATCACAATAAATGTAACTATATCATCTATGCTTCTTGAGCACTCACGACAACTGAGGAAGGAAACTGATTTGAAATCCCCCTAGTTATTGGAACCATACGACGAAACAATTTAAATGCCAATTGCACACACCAGCTTGTCACTGTGCAAGAAAACCTGAAACTGGTACTTTGCGGTTGTCAGTCTTAACCTCGAGGTGATATAAACCACAAATGGAGTCATTGGACCATTTTGCCTATAACTTAACACGCGCCGGTACGGGGGTCTGAGTCACCTTCGCCGGTACGGTGGGGGGTTGTTGACAACCTCCCCTAAGATCTCGAAAACCGTGATAGATAGAATAAAGCGGTAAACGGCGTTGGATAGCCCGCCTCTATTTCTACAAAAAAATATTTCAAGCATTTTTTGGTCAGGTCAAATCCAAGGTCACCAGAGGTCAAAGTATGTTCTCATAGGGTCACAACGGAAATTTATGTTTTGTGCTGTAGCAACTGACAAAGTAGAGATATAGAAATAACATGGACACCATTAGAATTCCTTTGTCAAGCCCAATCGAATGAGGCACTTTTTGACCTTCTCAGGTCAAATTTGACATTTGACCTGACCTAAGGTCAGGTCAAGTTCATGTGAAGGTCAAAATAGATCAAAATGTGTATCATTCGAACCGCAGTGGCAAGGCCAGTGCGATGACACCAAAATAAACGCTGTATCATTCCTATATGTGAAGTTATTGCCATTATACTATTTTCCCCATGTATTTGCAATGGAGAGGTCATGACCCGTACCTGACCTTAGGTCATCGATATCAAAAATCCCGAAACATATGTTGTAGCATCCGGTGGGGCCATTATGTGATATGAGTTTCAGATCGCTAACTTAACCCGTTTCTTACTTATAGGATCTTAAACATTTTTTGAGGTGAGGTCACTTAACCTGACCTAGTGACCTGACCTTACATGACCTTGACCTAAACATTTCAGGAAAGATGCGAAAATGATCAAGGAACAGGTATGCCAAGTTTGGCGGCGCTGCGCGCCGCCGTTTTCTGGCCATCTTCGAAAAACCCTGAGGGGGTTTGTTAACAAACCCCTCCCGTACCGGCACGTGTGAACCCAAAATCAAGGTAGAGTTTTGATAGAAGTACCAATGTTTTAATATTTCTTCAGTGAATCAAATGGCATTTCCATTTTATGCGTTGACCTTGATTCAAGGTAAGAAATACAATGACACCACAGATACTAGGTTCTATTGACTCTTTAAATGGTTAATATTTTGTATGCCTTCATTAACACGCGCCCGTTTTGTTTCGCTGTGTTTCCCTCCCCCCCCCGGTTTTCCCCGAGGAACGAAAAAACGAAGAGAAGCAGAACAAGGAAACTTACAATACATTATTCCTGATTAATTTTACGCACGTAACAAATTTCTTATTCTAATTTTATTTTTTCTATGTCAGGCCATGCCAGGTCAGGGAGATATTCAAGGTCAAGTGACCCAGCCTCAAAACCGAAAATCACGCGTTGAAGCGGTACCAAAGGGACTTCCACCAATCAATCTCTTTCAAACTCTGATAATTTCTTAGAGTAATGAAACTAAAGATATAATTTGATTACGGTAGATAAATCTGCTATCTCAGAATTCTCATATTTATGACCTAAGACGGGTCAATTTTCAAGCAACCCCACTATGAGTCTATGACAAAAAACGGCTCCTATGCAGTAAATATGAGCTGAATTAAGCTGAAAGTCATCACAACATGTTTTCTCAGCAGATTCCCCACCAGCATGTTGGGTATTTGAGCATCCGACCTCTCAGAGGTCATCTGAGGTCACCTGAGCAAGCTATGATTCCTTTGCCAATAAATTCGTACTGAATTGAGATAGAGGCCCCATTTTACTTCCACTATGCTGGTCTGATCACAGGGGATCGATTGATATGCAACATGACCATGCCATGTCACCATGTGACATGAAATGGTCGTAATGATTGACCTAACACCCGACTCGAGGTTGGGTCAATCTAAAAATTTGACCTAGAAATATTCATATCATATATCATTCGATTTGCCACGATGAGACGAATCTATAAATGCCTTAAAATTTACTCTAGCCCCGCGCAGTAAGAAATTATAGGGATAAAATTGCACAAACTTGCACTCAATATTGACCTGACCCAAAAATAGTTCTACAAATATGATTCTTCTCGTTAAGAGCTCTCGAACGTCGACCGTATTTTTTCGCTAGCTCTCACAGGAAATGAGATACGGAGGAAGGGGGCGGCGCGTTATGCCAGGGACCCCAGCAGGGCGCGTGTTAACTCATTTAAAACTCTTGAATTGGGTCTAAGGGCGCCCCAACCAGACCGGTCATTAAGCGCACATAACTGCATCAAAACCACCATTCTTGAACAAATTCTGTATAAAAGAGGGAAGCACTATCCAAACTCATATTTTGTTTCCCGTACCAAAGCAATAATGGTATGAACAGTTTCAATTGACTTGCCTTCAGAGTCCATTGGTGAGTCATCAGTTGGTGACTGGATGGGTGGGTGGATGGGCGCAGACAAACCCTCCATCGTTGCTGCTGCTGTTGCAGGAGCAGCTGCAACTGTACCTGCTGGAACCAAAGATGTTGTCAGTCTGTTTTGAACCGACTCATCACTTGCATTAACCAAATATTTGATGATGTAGCATTGTTTTAGGTTATTCGAAAAGAAATTGTCAGAACCATAAGGCCTGACACAAGTAGCTATCAGCATCATATAATAGTCTCCCTAAACTAGATCTGGAATACTGAACAATGACGATGTTACTTACTGTACAAAATGCAATACTTGCTGCTTTGAGAATATAAAATCCAGGAAAACATTTTGAACTTAGTTATCTTGAGCTTAAGCCTGATACAGACACTCCAACTGATTATGTTTGGTGCCAACTAAAACAGTTCTTATCGGCTGAGGAAATTAGCCTGGCATAGTGAGCTATTACTGGCATGATTTTACCCATTTGGGTTATTTCAAAAAAGTTTTCAGGGATAATGTGTACCAAGGACAGCCACATTACTTAACCCTCGCCCCCGGGGCCATCGATGGCCCCCTAGGTTTTTCCGGGATAGCAGAACGACGAGGCGCAGCACCGCGGTTGAGGGCTCTACCTCTCCTGCATCATTTTCCATCATCCTGAAATTTTTACCCCGGGTCACTAGGTAGGTCACCAGACGAGGTCACCAGGTCACCTACTCACCTTTAGAGTCTGTAGAGCTACATTTCAAGTCGATCGATTTGAAACTTCCTCACTTCATGACCCCTCCGGTTAAGGTGTATATCCGGGTTTTTAGATTTCGTGCCCTGAGGTCGGTCACGAGGCGACCTCTCCCATTGAAAGCATGGGGAAAGCTATTTCATGATATAAAAGCCACAAATGATTAATATTCAGACTGCTCGAACAACGTTTTGGACACCCTTTCACGGATCCCGGGGTTTTTGTCTTTGACTTTTCCAGGTCATCGTACCAGGGTCAAAACGTTTTTGACAATAACTTTTGACCTAATTGAGCTGGCGGTGAAACAAACACCATCTGTTTGTTTGTCACTGGTTTTTTAATATACGGCAGGTCCTTTTGACCTTCTGACCTCGGTTATTAGGTCCGAGGTGACCTCTGGCGGTCAAACCACTGGCGGGAGGTCTTTACGTTCCACATGCGGAAAAGTCTGGCAATTTGTATAATGTCTTTCCGGCCTAATAGCTCTATGACATGAGTTATGCCCGTTTGCTTAATCATTGCATATTTGAGTGAAATAGCCGATCTTGACCTATTTGACCTCTAGGTAACCATTGCCTGAGCACTAAACATGGGTATTTCACTGAATTCACGCAGCTTTATTGCACTTTGATTTGCTAACGCCCATATTTTCGTTGGGGGGTTGCCCCTGTGGTGCCCGTTAACACACAAACACTTAATATATGCTCAAAGGGTTATGGAGTTTTACACCCCCATGAAAGGTTAATTGTAAATAAAATGTAGGAATCAAGAAAATTCCTCAGTTCCAGGACACACACACACACACACACACATATCTTACTTCCAGTACTAAAGCAATAATGGTATGAAAAGTAGCCATTGACTTGCCTTCAGAGTCCATTGGTGAGTCATCAGTTGGTGACTGGATGGGTGGGTGGATGGGCGCAGACAAACCCTCCATCGTTGCTGCTGCTGTTGCAGGAGCAGCTGCAACTGTACCTGCAGGCACCAAAGATGTTCTCAGTTTGTTTTGAACCAACTCACCAATTACATCAAGTGAACATTTTACCCTGCACCCAGAGGCAGACCCAGGGGGAAATGGGGGGCACGTGCCTCCCTTCCCCGATCGACCCTCGGCGTCCCTTGAAAGGTCGATGACGCCCCCGAAATTTCACTTCCCACCCCCACCCTACCCCCAGGATGCGAAAATCGGTGCCTCGTGTTAGGATTTGGTGCCCATCTGATTGGCGCTCCCTCATTTATTTTTATAAATTTTTATAAGAGAACTAAATAATTAGAGCAGATTACAAGCCTAGCATCACACTTTATATCAGTTTTTGTGTTCCATGAGCAGAAGACGACCTCGGAATTATATATTGCATAATGTGTGATATCCTTATTTTTCGTGCTCTGAAGCCGCCTATGGCAAATCTAAGTGGAATGACACAAGTCTATTAATTTTCAAAACTCTAGAACTGAGACTGTTCTTCGGGGTTTTCAATTATCAGACACGCTCAGGAAATTAAGGTTATCAGCAGAAACCTATAACAAATTGAATACCGAACCACCAATTCTCATTTTCTGGAGTCACCATTGGTAAAGGAAATTTATTATTGGATGTAATTTGAGATTTGTGGACGAAAAGCATACAAATAATGTGCGTCAAAGTCAGCTCGACTGGGTCTTGAATAAGACTCAGTCTTGAATTCAGATGATTTAGGTCACAGGTGGAAATACACAATAACATGAAAAGCAGCCCCCCTTTTCAGTCCTCTGCGGCCGCCATTGACAAAAAATGCTGCACTAAAATGAGAATAAGTGATATTTTGTTATTATGTTACATAGTCCAGCCCAGAATACTTAAAAAATATAGTTTGCAATGGAAGAAAGCTGACCTGGTTCCCATACCATGCGGTTGCTTATGCCAGCTTCTGTGGATTTTCATGATTTCAGTTTTTTGGAGGTGGGAGGGGGTAATTTGGAAGGAACCCCCAAAATCTATATATGGATTTTGCTCCGATGGCCAGACAAACAAGATTGGAGGGGTAATTTTTTTATATTCGAAAGTGTTTTTTAAGGATCATGGCTACTTGTAGTTGAATGCAAACATGTAATATTAGCTTTCCATGACTTTTAAATGCATGTTTACATGAATAATCCTAAATTTTGAAGCTGTTGGCTATTTCAAAGTTTTACATGCATTGCCATGCTCATTTCCATGAGGGTAGGTGGTTTAGGATCTGAAGTTAATGAGGCTAATAAATAACCTTAAGTCAGTTAGATAGTAAATGTCAAATAAATATCATGTTTCCAAGGAAGTTAAGAGTAAAAGGAATGAGTAAAGGTTGCACTAGGCTGTGTTTTTGTTATATCTTTGTCCCCTTGACATAGATCATAGGCATATTTAGGTAAGTCAATAAAATGAAATGGGAGGAAATAGTTTGGTACTTAAAACTCAAATTAATGTGGAAAGGTGAAGAGTTTTGTTTCTTTGGCATCTACAAATCCACTGATGAAGGTATGCAACTTTTGTGGTTAATTCTGGACAAACAGGCATTGGATTTAAAAGAAGATGGAAGGGAAAATCAAATGTTTTAGTCTAATTTGACCAGTTTGCTGGTAAAATTCATTTTCCCTTATTAATGTCATTTAAAATTATTGATCAACAGTGAGCATAACATACTGTATGGAAATAAATGTAAGCTGCCGAAATTACAACGAACACCACATCACTTACTTGTTTGTTTTCTCCCCACACTGTTCTGATCTGCCCGCTGTTTGATCCATGCTTCAAAACGACCTCCTTGGCCAAAACCACTGTTCCTGAACTTGCAGGGCAGCCCAGAATGCTTGATTCGCTGATGCTCCTTAAAAAAACGTTTTTCGCCAAAATATCCACATCCCTCAAATCCACATTTAAGCTTGACACGGGACGGTGGAAGGGGCTTCAGCTTAATCGGAGCCATTTATCAGCCCTTCAACTATGGACGATGAAATCAAAGCTCAACCAGTTTACTCAAGATGTATAAAAAGTAATGCAAGAGAAAAATAATCAAAAACACAACCTTGCAACGTATTGCCTCCACCACACCACGGGATTGTAGGGCCTTGGCCTCCACCACATCCACAACGCAACACACCAAACCGCAGGGCTGCTTTTCAAACCAAAGATACCTTTTACACCGGCTTTGCCGCAAGGGCGCTGTTCAAACAGCGCCCTTGCGGCAGCGTTGAGCGTACTTCCAAACGAAGGAAACGAAGGAAAAAAAACTGTTTTGCCTGTCTAAAGGCCTTTACGGCGGCCTGTCGGGCCAAGCTGTCGCGTGCTATGGAATACAAATCGGGCCCGACAGGCCGGTGAAGGAATTTTTCCAGCAGAGGATTTTCTGGGTGACGTTTAAAAGGCCCTCTGGGCATAAGGCCCTTTATTCAAATGTCCCTCGATTCATAAGTCCCTCGATTTTCCATCGGTTCTTGCCGCACAAATGGCTTGATCAGGGTAGGGCTTGATATGGGAGAGGTGCAAATTCATGAAAAACTTGTTGAGTGAAAGAGGTGACAATTCTAATATTGAGTTTTTTTCATGAAAAACTTGTTGAGTGAAAGAGGTGACAATTCTAATATTGAGTTTTTTTTAGAACAAAAAATATTTTCTGTTTCCTTTCAAGATTTTTTTCTCACAGATTGTAAGATCTGTCGCAGGACCATACCGTGCCCTAAAATCTGTCGGGCACTTTATGACCCGAGAGCCCGACTTTTTGCAGCTCTGCACGTCGCATTTCTACAATGCTTATGAAGCGGGGCCCATGGTATGTCAGTTGCGGCATTAGCCAGGGGGCGTGCGCCGGTGCCACCGGTGCCTGATCCAGGAAGGACAACGGGGCTTTTTCTTATAAATAAGACCTTGCAATTCCACTGGCAACATTTCAAATATATCCAGCTAGCATGTGATAGAAACAGCCCATGGTGTAGTATGAATACCGCATCTTATTTGACTGTGCTTTCCGAACTAACCGCGGATTGGGTTATTGTGAGACAATACAGAATAGTTTTTACGTGGGCCGAACACGGCATTTGGTTTCCCCATTTCCTTCTCCGCAGGGTTTCAGCCTATTTATTTTGGTGATGCAGCCGACTCCAGTGCAGAGCCTTCTGATGTGACGTGCCCGCAAGATTGAAGACGCTGCTGCTCTCCGGGGTCGGAATGATGGTGGCTGTTTGGGCGAACTGTTTACTATGGCAGCTGGTAATATTTCGTTCTGCCGACTGGTTCATAGTCCATGGTCCTGGACAACACACTTTCTGTTTCAGACATAATTATGTATTCTGCGTCAGGAATAATAAAAAGAGCAACAATAGAACAACGGCAAAGATGACACAATCAAAATCTGGCTCGGTACATAGACCGTCATGCATAGTCATGCAGGCCTCCTCTTTATATCCGTGAAATAGCAAGGTGGGACTCTGACGGCTGGAAAAGTGTAGCAAGCGTAGGTCTCAAAGGTAAAGAGGGGAAGTTAGCTGTTTCCAAATGTATGCAACTGTAGTGGAACAGTGAAATTTGCAATCGACCTGGTCATACATGCATCTATAAATATTCAAGGTCTATGTTATTTTAATTGCTGTAAGCCCACAGCCCATTTCATCGTGAAGGCAAGAGCACACTTCCCTACCAACACGGCCGAAATGATTTAGTCTAGTTGACGTATACCACATAAATGCTAGCTTATACCTACGATTCAGCCGTACCACTCCCCACAATTTTTTATTGTATAGTCAGTCCTGCCCTACTTTACGTTGACTCCTTGGTCCCATCGAGAGTGTAGACAGCTAGTAGCAATTGAAGGGATCACGGGGTAAATTAGACTGGGGTATGGGTGGTATAAGCAAAGATAAACGCCCGAAGAAACCAAGTTATGTACGGACACACATTCTCACACATACGCAAACAGTGCTGATATATTTTTGTCATATGTATGAGAGAAAAGAAAGCATAGAAAACAGAGAAAAGAGGTATGAAACAATTGGTAAGGTACATGCATACATTACTAAAAATAATCAATTTCAGACTTCAGTATGTACAGTACGTTATATTTTGTTGAACAAATGGTCAAAACATGACGCTAGCTATTTCCAGTTCTCGTTGGCTTTTAGATCCTCAGAGAGGTATCTCCGCGAGAAATGATTTCCTAGAAGTTTTTAAAACCACTTGTTTAAGTGGGTGGAGTACCATCGAAATTTGAAAAGAGCCGATATAATGTAATCCATTCTTGGTCCACAAATTGCGAGAACAATTTTTCTCAATTTATTGCAGCCTACGGCACACAATATTCCACAAGCCTAGCATAATCAGAGGACGAAGTTCAAACAGGGCTGGAATTGAATTCGGCAACGTTTTATTAATGCCCTTTGAAAAGATTATTGTAGAGTCTGAAAGCCTAATCAACTTATTATCAATACAAAAATGATGAAATGGATGAGAATATGGCTTTCGACTATCATCGGGATAGCTCATTTTTTCTAGTATAACGATATGATCTAATTTTGTGGCATAATTACATCTGCAGACCACAGCGTAATAGCTTGGGAGTGGTAGAACCAGTGTTGCACATAACGTTGTTGTATGTAACGAGGAACGTGTCCCTGCGTTGGCCGCCCGAATCCAGATATCTCACTGGCAAGTAACAGGATTTTTTATAGAACTGGACTGTTATGTATCAGAGACAAAAAGTGCTCGTTACCTACCTACCACGAGAATGTGTGTAGCAAAAGTAACGGAGGCGTGAATAAAGAGTGCGTGGCGCTGTCTTCTCTACGTTTTGGGTCCCCGTGGAGTATGTTTGCTGGTTTAAAATGTATTTTTGAGACTGAATTATATGTTTTTTCTTAATATTTTCACACCGTGATTCAAACGCGCGCCATTTATCGTTCATCGAAATTCCCACGAACCGTGAAGCATCTGCTATTTCGAGCCTTGCAACCGCTGTGGCTGTTATCATTAGGTCATCAATTGCACCATTTAATCCGAATGTTTCCGGCAGTGTTGGGTTGGTGGCAGCCATTGGTATTAACTCCACCTCGCCGGGCCAGAACGGAGCGCCCTAGCAATTGCTGTCAGGGCCAACAGCCGTGACTGTGGGGCGACAGTTCGTGCGACAGTGTTGCCGCAGGAGAGCGCCTCTCGCTCTCTGTCGCAGCTCTGACTCTGACCATAGCTCACCCCTGACACGACAGTGCTCTTCCGTCGCCGACACCAGCGGTAAAAACTGGACGAAAATGCTGGACTCTGTTTTGATTGGGCCAGTTTCACCTAGCCCGATGTTCACTCAGGCACATGCAATATTATGTTTTGATTGGTCCCGATTTATATTCTGCGATTTCTTCGCATGGATTGGAAAGAGTAGAATACAATCAGTTCGGCTCGAGTGCATACTTGATCGTTAACTGTTTGACTGCATATGTGCTCTGAAAAGAGAAACGGAGTCGATATTAGTATAGTTCATCGCTACCGCATCGAGTTTGGACTAATCACATGTGCCTGTGTGACTGGATTTTAAACATCATGGTCTTGGATCTTGCTGCTCTTCTGCGGGGTGGGGTTGTATTGAAATAGGCGTGGATGCATCATATTTTGAAATTTTTCATTGGTTTCTTTGGGGTGATTGAAGTTAGAAACATACTTTAAGATAGAGTACTGTTCCTTCAATGGCAGGGCAGGGCAGGGCGGGACAGGGCATGTCAAAATATGATTATGCCAAACTTGTTGCAAACAAGGCAAATACAGATGGATTTTTATAAGTTAGCCCTAGCCCTGCTTAAATGCCGTGATCGATCCCTTTAGGCACGGGGAACCAAACATGATACTTCGATCCATAATTTCTGGCATTCTATTCTGCTGTGTGACTGGTTCTTGTCATGCGTAAGATTGAGGAGATTCCTAGAGTTATACGAAGTGTTGGCATGGTTTCAGTGGCACAATATCTAATCAGAGTGCTGCAATTCAGTGACTGAGTGTCAAATCTGCTGACCCATAGCGGTTTGAGACGTCGGGCTCCGGCATTTTTATTAGCTTGCCTCAAATTTTCTGCTTACGTGTTCCGCGCTTCCTCAAATCTTAGCCCGTCTAAACTGATTTTTTGTTTACAACCACAGGAATTTCTTAAGGTGCGTGTTGGCATATCTTTGCAAATGTTTTGTTTCTGCTCTTATCTCCCGTTGTTTTTTCATGCCATTTTGCATTTTACGAGATTAATAGATATTCATCGGCAGTATAAATAAGTCCTTTTTGCGTTGTATACCTACTAGCATTCTAAAAATCTGTCATGGGCGTGCCGCATTTCCGAGATAATTATTTTCAGGGAGTTTGCGACAGCACAGACTCTAACGCACGCTTCGGACCCGGCATCAACAGCTCCTTCAGTTCTCGCCGCTTCCCAGCCAGTACGGTTGCGGTCCGGTGGGGTTTCAGCCTCGGGATCACCTGACATTTACCAGACTTAACGATCTCGGTAGGTGTTACCAACAGCTTAAACTCCATTTGCTGGCACGAACAGCAGGGCACTTGGCACCGAATCGGCCTCCCTCGCTACCTCTCACACAGACGGATTCTGGTCTTCCGATCCGAGGGTGGCATCGCCTGACTCTTTTGACCCACTTCGTGTGAAATAAAAGTAAATGCGTTACTTAAGTGCAAACATCTCTGAAAACTGGAGGGAGCAGTTTTCCGGATCGGATTATGGGATGCCGCTTCTTGCGTCCGGGAAGGAGGTGTGAAGAGTGAGGTTTCAGGAGGCCTGCAGAAGTGCTTTCAGGCAGCGCCGGGCTCGGCGTGGGTTAGACGATGGGGGTAGGGAGGGTAGGGGTTGTAGGGGATGTAGGGGTTGTAGGGGATGTAGGGGATGTGGGGGATGTAGGCAGCAAGTGTGCCATGAATCGTTACATGATTTATCGTAGCTACCAGGAATTTGCACGCGCTCAATTAGAAATGACCCAGGGTACAGCCAACGCTACGTTTTAGACTCTAGATGACGGCATTGGCTCTTACAAATATGTCAAAATTTGTAAGACAGTTTTATTACGACTTCATGCATGCTCATGTAGGTGTACCATATCTCCAGGTACACCTACGTATGCATTTTTGGTATCCAACATTTTAAACCTTATTATTGACAAGGTAACTTGAGTACCGTGTCGAGAACAATGCAATTGGTTTTCGGAAATCTGCTGCCTATAGCTTATTGAGATGCTCGTACTTCAGTTTCAATTTTATTTTTGTATTTTGATTTGAGTGAAATTTGCAAATTATTGCGAAAAACTTGAGCAGTGTCTTCGCCTTTGGTATTGCTGTGTAGGCGCAAAGTCAATAGATATGTTTCAGGGTTTAGGGGCTTGACTTAAAAACCGCTATGATTTTTTCATCTTAGGTTGTTTGAACCTTTTAACTTACGTTATTTTTCCTTTTAATTATTTTTACCCTTCTTCAAACGTGCCTTATAGCCCTAACGGCGTCCATGCACACATGGTGATGGGGTCCCGCATCCCAGCTGGCGATGGGGTCCCGCATCCCAGCTGGCGATGGGATCCCGCATCCCAGCTGGCCATTGAGTCCTGCATCCCAGCTGGCGAGGGGGCTCTGCATCCCAGCTGGCGATGGGGTCCCGCATCCCAGCTGGCGATTGGATCCCGCATCCCAGCTGGAGATGGGGCTCCGCATCCCAGCTGGCGATGGGATCCCGCATCCCAGCTGGCCATTGAGTCCCGCATCCCAGCTGGCGATGGGGTCCCGCATCCCAGCTGGCGATGGGGTCCCGCATCCCAGCTGGCCATTGAGTCCCGCATCCCAGCTGGCGATGGGGTCCTGCATCCCAGCTGGCGATGGGGTTCCGCATCCCAGCTGGCAATGGCCGCGCCAGTGTCCAAATGGCCTGAGGCCCACCATGCACAATCTCCCAGCCCAGCGGCGGATACAAGGATGCTAGGGAGGCTCAAGCCCCAATTTTCTGAGTGCTCATGGTAATCACATGTAAAAAGTTATTCGAGGTAGAGGTGGAATAGGGTTGAGCCCCTAGCCCCTCTCAAAATGAAGGCCTGGATCCACCACTGTCCCAGCTACATGATGCGATGATGTATGATATCCCGAAAAACTATGTCTAATCAACCGGCCTAATAAGTGAGGACATGAAGAGGACTGAAGAGAAAAGAAATTACGAATACAATATTAAGAAATAAGACCTGAGAAACGAAAACGAGGAATCACGAAAACAAAAGCGAAGAATGAAAAGAGAGACCAGCCGACAAAGAACGAGAATAATTCATCATCACCGTCATCGTCACGCCTTGTTTAGCCCTGTTCCAGCTGTCAGCACAGTTTTGTCAGCAGGACCTCTAGCCTCTCCTCCAGAAAAGAAATATCAGCGCCATAATTGCCTCTAGTTCGTGCTAAGCAAAGGGAACTTCAACCTTTATGCCATTAAAAGATATTAGGCTGCTACTCCGTGCACTTGCTACTTTTCATCAGCACAACAGCAGGCCGTCAGCCCGTAAAACCTCTAGAACCAAGTTCCCGGGAAGAGGCTACAATCCTGTGACGTAGGCGAAAAAGCGGCCCGCTGATTGGTGCTGACAAAACTGTGCTGACAGCTGGAACAAGGCTTTGTTTGTTGTTTTCCATGTTTTCTTCACCGGATCCCTTCATCAAGTCCCACTACATCACTCCATGGGCGGCGCCTGTGGCGAACCTCCCCGTGGATAATCCTTGTCCTTCCCCATCAACCATCCAATCCTTATCCTACAGTGTATTTTTGCTTAAGTTTATCGTTTATGTCCCTCATCTTCATTACGACCGGCGTCGGAATAGCCACATGGATAGTGGAGATGCTGTGTGTCAAATAATAGAATAAATAAAATGCGACCCCGTCCCGTCCCTGTATTGGCCCCTGCACGAAGTCTCATTTCATTGGTGGTATTATTCTTACCTTGGGTGTTTTTATAATCAGTCTAAAACATATGTGAAAGGCAGGGTGTAAGCTCTTAAAGGCGGTTCTAGTAAGCTCCAACGGCAGGGCACGCGTGAAGTGTGATCTTTTTCCCTTTTGTAGAACATTCGTTGATATGTTTGGTGAGTTGTCTGACGACGGGACAGTCATTGGCGGATCCAGGACATCATTTAGGGGGGATTAGAGGGCTCAAGCAACACCCACCATTGCCTCGGATCAGCTCTCCGCCTATGCATTAGCTGCAGCCAATTAAACTTGTTTTGGGGGATTGAGCCCCCCAGACCCCCTTGTAGCTCCTAGCATGACTTTCTCGGTTGGTACGTGTTTTCTAGAGACAGTAAAGTAATCTAAAACTGAAAAATGGTTGTTGAGCAATCGTCATGTTTGCCCGGAAACCCAATATTATACCTTGCATACAGCAAAACTATCGTCAATGTCATGAAGGAGAATGCTATATAACAAATCTTTTCACTGAGCGGTCCCGTATGCGTGACCCTTCGCGTGAGCTCTATTTATTTCTGGTCTTTCTTAAGGCTGAAGGTTTAATTTCTGTCCTTGATAACACTTAGTTCGATTACACTTGTTCCAATGACGGCTTCTGATACGTATGTTAAGTCTTTCTGTAATAATTCAGAACATCTTAAAAGACTGCTTCTTCCGGACAGGACAATATCTGCAGCTTTCTGCCTGGTTTTACATCCTGCGGGCCGTCTACTTAAGCACTCAGCTGTTAAGTGATTTCGGTCTGTCATTAAAGATTCAACTTCAAAGTGGTTGCTGACCCTGATCCGAAAACAGCTATCCCAGCGAACCGAAAAGCAAGAAGCGACAGCTTCCTGCGCAAGCGTGGTTACGGCACACTTCAGAATTACGATAGAAATCGATTCTATGTACCTAACATTAATATTCGGTCAATCTAGCAGAGTATTCTTATGTACATACATACACGTGAGTTACAGGCTAAGAATAGCCACATGTATTTTGTGGACCGGCCTGATGTAGTAGAATGGTTAAATAAATAGAATAAATGTACCCACTACTGGTGACAGTTAACCCTCGCCCCACCGGGGGGGGCCATCGATGGCCCCCCTAAGGTTTTTCCGGGATAGCAGAAAAACGACGAGGCGCAGCACCGCGGTTGAGGGCTCTACCTCTCACTGAATCATTTTCCCATCATCCCTGAAATTTTTTACCCCGGGTCACCCAAGGTCAGGTCACAAGACGAGGTCAACCAAGGTCACCTCACTTCACCTTTAGAGCTCTGTAAGAGCTACATTTCAAAGTCGATCAATTTGAAACTTCCTACACTTCATGACCCCTCCAGGGTCTACAAGGTGTATATCCGGGATTTTTCGATTTCGTGCTCCTGAGGTCAGGTCACGAGGCGACCTCTCCCATTGACAAAGCATGGGGAAAAGCTATTTCATGATATAAAAGCCACAAAAATGATTGCAAATACTCAAATTGCTCAGAACAACGTTTTTGGATACCCTTTCACGGACCCCAGGGGCCATATTTGCCCTTTGACTTTTCCAAGGTCATCCAAGGTCACCAGAGGTCAAAAACAGTATTTTAACAATAACTTTGACCTAATTGAGCTAGAGCGGTGAAACAAACACCATCGTGTTTGTCTTGCCACTGGCTTTCATTTGATATACGGCAAGGTCACTTTTTGACCTTTCGCGACCTCAGGTCATATTAGGTCACGAGGTGACCTCTGGCGGTCAAACCACTGGCGGGAGGTCTTTACGTTCCACATAGCGGAAAAAGTACTGGCAATTTGCTATCAAATGTACTTTACCAGGCCTCAATAGCTCTAATGACATAAGAGTTATGCCCAGTTTGCTTAATCATTGCATATTTGAGTGAAAATGGCCGATCTTGACCTAATTTGACCTCTGGAGGTCAAACCATTGACCTGAGCACTAAAACATGCGAAGTAATTTCTTACTGAATTCACGTGAGCTTTCTATTGCACTTTGCAGATTTGCGCTAACGCCCATATTTTCGGAGTTAGAGGGGGCCATCGATGGCCCCCCCGGTGGGGCGAAGGTGGCGTTGACCCCCGGTGGGGCGCGGGTTAACCCTCACCCCACCGGGGCCATCGATGGCCCCCTAAGGTTTTTCAGAATAACAGAAAAACGACGAGGCGCAGTACCGCTCTTGAGGACTCTACCTCTCAACCCATAATTTTCCCAGCATCTCATATTTTTTTTACCCCGGGTCACGCAAAGTGAGGTCAACAGGCGAGGTCAACCAAGGTCACCTCACTTCTAATTTTGAGCTCTGCCATAGCCACATTTCTAAGCTGATCGATTTGAAACCTCCTTTACTTAATGACCTCCCCCAGAGTCCACAAAATTTTTATCCGTGATTTCATACTTTGTGACCTGAGGCCAGGTCTCAAAGTGACTTCTCCCATTGAAAAAAATATGGGAATATCTGTCTTAGGATCTAAAAGTCACAAAAATGATTGCAAATGCCCATATCACTCAGAAAAGCGTTCTTGGACACCCTTTCATAGATTCCAGGGGCGATATTTGCCTTTTGAGCTATCTGAGGTCATCACAGGTCACAGGGGGTCAAAATCAGTATTCTGGCGATACATTTTGACTTCATTAAGCAAGAGTGCTGAATCAAACTGTCATCGTATATGTCTCGTCACTGGCTTTCATTTGATATACGGTAAGGTTACTTTCTGACCTTTTGTGACCTCAGGTCATATTAGGTCACGAGATGACCTCTCGAGGTCAAGCCACTAGTGGGAGGTCGTTATGTTGCATATAGCGGAAAAGAGTCAGGTATTTTGCTATCAAATGTACTTTACCAGATCTCAATAGCTCTAAAGGTATGAGAGCTATGCCCAGTTTTAAGCATTGCGTATTTTAGTGGAAATCGTGACCTAACTTGACCTCTGGCGGTCAAACCATTGACCTGAGCGCTCAAGCATACAGGTAGAATAATAATTGTTGGGGTGTAACGACGCACCAACTACTAGGGGTCAACCGCCGCCCCCAACCCCCCCCCTGTTGGGGGGGTTTGGGGGGAAAAAAAAAAAAATAAAAGGGCCCCCGGGGAAAAACCCGAACCCGGGCCGGGGAGGAAAAAAGAAAAGGGTACAAAAAAAAACCACCCCCCCCCACAAAAAAAGGGAAATTCCACAGAATTCACACGAGCTTTCCATTGCACTTTACAGATTTGCGCTAACCCTTATATTTTTGAGAGTTAGAGCCGGCCATCTATGGCCCCCGCTGAGGCGAAGGTGGCGCCGAACGGCCGGTGGAGTGCGGGGTAACGCTACCGACCGAAGAGCAGTCATTGAAAATAGTACTGGCTGTGTTTTCTCTATTCGTCATATCTGCATAACTCGTAAACGACACACCTATACTTATTGTGTACAACATATAAATAACTGTAATGGCGCCTTGCATATGCGGGAGATCATTGCTCAGAAAATAAGCCTTCAATTAATCATTAAATAACAGTTTCAAGTTGCAAATTTTTGCTTTGCAAATCTGAATTTGCAAATTCAAATTGAAAATTTAGCTTAACAGCTATGTATGTATGTATGGATGTGTGTGTGTGTGTGTGTGTGTGTGTTGTGTGTGTGTGTATGTGTGTATGTGCATATGCGTGTATGTATGTGTGTATTTACATATCTATGCATGTATGTACACATTTGTGTATGTTTGCATATATGTATTTATGTATGTATGTATGTGTTTGTGCATGTAAGTACGCATATATGCATATATGTATGTACATTTCATAATGCAAATTTTCCGGTGCCAGGGAGTATAACTTTTTCTAAATTTAGAAAAAGATGGCTTGAAAAAAACTCCTTGTGCTTAAAATGAAAAAAAATCGCAAAAAGAGTGTCTCGGTAGGATTACGGGGTAGTGTGTGTATTGCGCCCCTTTAATTACTCCTCCCTCTCTCTGTAAGGCAATAGAAGAGTAAAAATGGGAGTTGTTTCTGCGCACTATGGACCATTTCTCATTTCTAGAGCGGACATTCTGCCACCGTTATAAAGTTTTTGTGGGAGGAAACGTATTTCAGTCAGCTGAAGCAATAAATTCAGTGCTTCGTTAAATTTTGGCGGGTTTTGGAGCTCGAAACATAAGAGCTCCGATGTTCGAATGCAAGGGTTTTTGTTTCAGTGCTAGAAATGCTCATCATTATTGTGAAAACAATAACCAGAGATTCTCCCCGGCGGTGCATGTCTAATGGAAATCTTTGATTCTGGTACAAAACGCAATTGCGCATCTTGTAAAATAAAATTGTAAGAAGTATCTTAAAAATTGAATCGCTTAGATTTCTTGAGGCGTGATATGTTTTATAAAAAAACCATTATAAATACAAGAATATCACCTTAAAATACAATGCAGGCACTGTTCACGAACATTTAGAAAGTTGACCCCATTCCCCTTACACAAATGATTAGGCTTACATCTGGTTTGCCATTCACTTGGCATGTTATTTGGGAAGGGCACAAATGGTTTTAAATGCGTACTCCCCCTGGCACAATTACCCTTACACTTTGACAAAGTGCCCCTTGCATACTTTCACTAAAATTGGAGTTGAGAGTCTTAAAATAGGAAATATTCAGGCCAGGAAATGTTTTTCAATGGAAAACAAGTGATCAAAGTTTGCAACACTAGCCGGCACAACAGCATCAAGTCGGAGAAATTCGTCTAGCGAGCAATTCCTTTAGGGTGGAGGGGAGAGAAGCAATGCTCCTGCTTTTTTCGATACATTTTGCAAACATCACAAATTCCAAGCACCATATCATAACCATTGGTGTGTAGTTATCCGCTCACTCTGGCCCGCCATGCTATGCATGCTGTACTAGAATTGTGCAGCTTAAAAAATATTTGTGTGTTGCATGTTTTGCTGGGACTCAATAAACTTTTTCGATGTGCATTTTTCTGTGACCATTATTTGCAGTGCAATGACTTGTGTGTGAAATTCGATACGAAAATTTGTGTGAAAATATGCTGGAACGGGCTGCAATACAAAACTCTGGCTACAAATGTGGGGTGAAAAAGCGTCTTGGGTTTTGGTCTAATATTGTATTGCCATGATGATACTCTTAGGATTCTTAAAGGCACTGCAAAAGTGAATGCATCCACTAACTCTCAGCTTCCTTAACTGCTCCAGATAGGATGCTCAGCAGCACGTGGCTTAACCGCGTAACTCCATAAGAAAGATTTATGTCTGACTTTTTCTTCAAAACAACCTCATCAACTGTAACGGCCGTAATCTAATAGAGATCTCCTCCCCGGCTGCTGATTCGCCGCCGCAACGGGGTAGAGGATGTAGGGTGACTTAAGCCGCACTGTCCACTGGCTAGCCTTTTAACACGCGCACTGGAGGTGCCCCCTGGGATCTCGGAAACCAAGAGGGATTAGAAATACGTCCGTTTGTAGGTATGGGGGCCATGGTGATCTACATTATGGACAATTTTCATTTTCCTAGGTCAATATCTTCAAGGTCAAACGAGGTCGTAAATGTCAAAGGTGGGCCTTGTTGGAGACTTATTCGGAAACGCCTTGATTATGCGGAAAGAAGTCGGAAAAGAAGTCAGGAATACACTGGAAAGCGGACTAGGGTCATGGAGGGGAAAGTCCCACACGATGCCTCGGAAAGTGTTAGATGAAGGTCATTCAAGGTCACTGATCTTTGACGTAACAATTTGATATGCTTCCAGCCCAATATATCTGGCACCAGAACAGTCTTTGGGCAGGAAATGAAGGTTTAACCTCAACAAAAGACATTTAACCTTGACCCGTGACTTCAAACCTGACATAGAGTAACCTTAACTATGAAGTCATAGCATAACAAACGTCTGAGCTATTTTTCCGAAACACAATGGTGTCAACAACCTTAAAAATGCTTGTTTGATCTTGACCTGTTACCTTTGACATTGGTCTTGACCTTCAAGTGAGATGACCTAAACATATATTTCCGATTATATGGTGTTATTGAGTCACCACTCGGTCAACGCTGCAGGTGAACTGGTGTGACCGCGCGATCGTGACAGTCTCAAAAAATGTCTGACGTTGAAAGACTAAAGTCCAGAAATTAGGAACTTATTTGTAGGATTCTTTCACTAATCAACGGGCTCATAAATCCTTTCAAATGTAGCTGAGCCGCGCTTTTTGGCTGCAAACGTTTCTCCGGCCACCTTGGGAAAATAGGTGGGTGGCACGTTAGGAACCCTCCACTGCGCGTGTTAAGTGACTCCCCAGAGATGCCAGGCCAGCTCACGCTGTCGATAACAGCACTCTTAAATCTTCAGTCCGCTATTTTCTCGAGCTGTCCCAACATTTGTTTTCAGCTCGACTCTATACACCAGCGAGTCGGCCTGACAGTCTGGTGTGTCCAGTCGACCCTGGATGAGGCCGGGAGCATTGATCAATCAATCTTGTCACCCCCGTGCGTTAGCGGTGGAGTGCAGATGAAGAACATCCCGTGATGCCGCTCGCCGCACCGCTCGCCCGCGCCGCTCGCCCGCGCCGGACGCCGGCCAGACGCTCGCTATCGTTAACGGCCGCCCGCAGACTCCGCATTTTCCGCTCAAACGAGGCGCCGCGCCGCGCCCGCTAGCGACAGCGCCTGGAGGTGCATCGGTGTGTCATTAGGAGTGGGCACGCCGCCAAAGCCCGACGTCCGGTAGTGTCCTGACCTCGCACTACAGCGCACTGCTGTTCAGCGCCGTCTCCTCCCCGCCTCCGGTCAGGGGTGGGGGGGAAGTCTCAGCGGTGTCGGGCGAGAGAACGATAGATGGACGTCGGCCGGGCGGCCGACGCCCGCAGTCCTTCACGTACAATTTCCTCATCAATTGTGCAGAGTGCAGCGCGTTAGCTCATCAATACTGCCGACTGCAATTACTTGTCTGCTCTCCTGTTGGTGCGGGTGTAACAAAGATATAGTGGACTGGGCGCGAAACCGTCCAGGGGCCGGTGCGAAATCCGACGAACGCTGCTTTTCAGGTGGCATGCGAAACCCGCAGGACCCGAGGTCCGTGAGCCCTAAAATTTCACCATGCCTCCAAGCTTGTGATTTTTTCAAGTGAAAAATCCCGGCATACGAAGTAAATCCGGTGCATTCTTCCTAAGAATTCTTCTCCCCCATCTGACAGGCCCAGCCACAGGCGGAGTCCCCAAACCTAGAGAGTCCAAGTAAGGCTGCCAGCCGGCCTGTTCTGCCAGCAACAAGAGCCCTGTTCCAGCTGTCAGCACAGTTTTGTCAGCACCAATCAGCGGGCCGCGTTGCGCCTACGTCACAGGGCTGTAGCCTCTCCCCGGGAACAAGTTCTAGAGGTTTTACGGGCTGACGGCCTGCTGTTTGCGCTGATGAAAAATAGTAAGTGCACGAAGTGGCAGTCTAATATTTTTAATGGTGTAAAGGTTTGAGTTCCCGTTGCTTAGCACAAACAAGAGGCGATCATGGCGCTGATGTTACTTTTCTGGAGGGAGGTTAGAGGTCCTGCTGACAAAACTGTGCTGACAGCTGGAACAGGGCTAAGGCCTCTTACTAGATGTAGTGCTGATGTAGTGGTCCAATGCTGAATCCCTCACTAGTAGATCCGCATGAAATCTGAACAGGACCTCAACATGATCTTCACACAGTCCAGGTCGATATCGTTATTATATGCAGTCCACGTTAATATCATATTAGTAGTGGGTTGGGTGTAAGCTTCGGTGCATTGCTTTATCTGCTTGCTTGCTCCGATGTTTTCCTACCCGGACTTTCCAAAACATTGAAACATATCTCTGCACACATATTCCATATTTTAATCTGCAGTTGAAGGCTTTTGGGGCACGTTTCAATCCTTTACATGCTTTCAACGTCGTCCAGGGAACTTCAGCTCAAAAGCAACGTGTTAATTGCTGCAGGAAGCCGAGAAATCGCTGCCGTATTTATTTTTAAGGTGTACCAAATCAGTTTCTGGCACACACACAAAAAAGAAAGTGCATGTCCAAGAGATCTGAGTCGACCGATGCCTTTCTGAAAGCGTTGGATGGGGTCAGGGGTCGTATCGGCGGCGACGCTGCTGAGGCGGGTGGTGACGCTGCTGAGGCGGGGCGGTGACGCTGCTGAGGCGAGGTGGTGACGCTGCTGAGGCGGGGTGGTGACGCTGCTGAGGCGGGTTGGTGACGCTGCTGAGGCGGGTGGTGACCTGCTGAGGCGGGAGTGGTGACGCTGCTGAGGCGGGCGGTGGACGCTGCTGAGGGCGGGTGGTGACGCTGCTGAGGCGGGTGGAGACGCTGCTGAGGCGAGGAGTGGTGACGCTGCTGGAGGCGGGTGGTGACGCTGCTGAGGCGGGTGGTGACCCTGCTGAGGCGAGGAGTGGTGACGCTGCTGAGGCGGGTGGTGACGCTGCTGAGGCGGGGTGGTGACGCTGCTGAGGCGGGGGTGGTGACGCTGCTGAGGCGGGTGGCGACGCTGCTGAGGCGGATGGTGACGCTGCTGAGGCGGGCGCGGTGACGCTGCCGAGGCGGAGTGGTGACCCTGTTGAGGCGGGTGGTGACGCTGCTGAGGCGGGTGGTGACGCTGCTGAGGCGGGCGGTGACGCTGCTGAGGCGGGGTGGTGACGCTGCTGAGGCGGGTGGTGACGCTGCTGAGGCGGTGCGCGGGACGCTGCTGGGCGGGACCCCGTTGAGGCGGACAGACGCTGCTGAGGCGGGTGGTGACGCTGCTGAGGCGGGTGGTGACGCTGCTGAGGCGGGTGTGGTGACGCTGCTGAGGCGGGTGGCGACGCTGCTGAGGCGGGTGGTGACGCTGCTGAGGCGAGGAGGGTGACCCTGCTGGAGGCGGGTGGTGACGCTGCTGAGGCGGGAGTGGTGATGCTGCTGAGGCGGGTGGTGACGCTGCTGAGGCGGTGACGCTGCTGAGGCGGGTGCTGGTGACGCCTGAGGCGGGTGGTGGTGACCCCGCTGAGGCGGGGTGGTGACGCTGCTGAGGCGGGCGGTGACGCTGCTGAGGCGGGCTGTGACGCTGCTGGAGGCGGATGGTGACGCTGCTGAGGCGGGGTGGTGACGCTGCTGAGGCAGGTAGTGACTCTGCTGAGGCGAGGAGCGCGGTGACGCTGCTGAAGCGGTGCGGCACGCTGCTGAGGCGGGTGGTGACCCTGCTGAGGCGGGTGCGGTGACGCCGCTGAGGCGGGCTGTGACGCTGCTGAGGCGCGCCGTGACGCTGCTGAGGCGGGGTGCGGCGACGCTGCTTGAGGCGAGGGCAGACGCTGCTGAAGGCGAGCGACGGTGACGCTGCTGGAGGCGGGCGGTGACCCTGCGGAGGGCGGGAGGCGGACGCTGCTGAGGCGGGTGACGACGCTGCTGAGGCGGGCGGGCGACGCTGCTGAGGCGAGTGGCGACCCCGCTGAGGCGGGTGGTGACGCTGCTGAGTAAGTGGGTGTTAATCCCGCTGAGCAGAAGTGGGTAAGACGTCGCCGAGGCGGGTGCGCACCCCGCTGGGGCGTGATGGCGGTGACGCCGCTGAGGCGAGCAAGACGCTGCCGGGAGGCGGGCCGCACGCCGACGCGGCGCATCGGCGCGCACGCAAGGGCGAGTGGCGCACGCCGATGCGGCACGAGTGGCTACTGCCAACCCGCTGACGCGCGCCAACCCGCAAACGCATGTCAACTCCGAGGCGAGGGGTGACGCCGCTGAGGCGGTGCGGTGACGCTGCTGGAGGCGGGTGGTGACGCTGCTGAGGCGGGTGGTGACGCTGCTGAGGCGGGTGGTGACGCTGTTGGGGAGGAAGCAGACGCTGCTGAGGCGGGAAGTGACGCTGCTGTTGAGGCGGGTGGCGACGCTGCTGAGGCGGGTGGTGCATGCCAATTCCTGAGAGCGTTCACCCGCGGTGTTTTCGGGGTCCAGGCGAGCGCACCCGTCTGAACGACCGGTAACGATAGTGGGAGACGTTGACGATCTTGACGGCTGCCAGAGGTGGGATAGCTGCTCAACGCAAGGAGCCTCAGGTGAACCTGCGGTGTACTAGAAAACAAGGAACATTTGTTTATTAAACATAATCACCAACAGGTTGATGCCCACTAAACAGGTGAAGTCAGGTATTAAAACTCTCTCACCAAAAACTAACACATAAACATAAACATGTCCGAAACACCCTAGTGCTAAATACATACAAATGAGTAAAAATGGTGCTGTAAAAATAAAGTTATTAAAATAGTTTGAGCTCATTCCCTCTTCATATATTTGGTGCACATATACCTTGGTGACCTCACACTCTTAGGTCCCTTATGTACCTTACAACGCGAGCTCTAAAAATGCTATAGGTATCAACAAAAAATCGGAGTTGATCATGGTCAAAAACCTATTAGCAGATTTTGGAATCCGGCACAGAAACCCCGAGGCAAACTGTGTTTACACGGCCAAGGGGCTCGGCGAAAAGTCGCAGGTTGCGGGTCGAGCGGGGTGGAAGATTACGAAGGCCAAAACAGTTCAGAAGAGTTTGAGAGGAAATTTTTGAGGAAAATATTGTTTTAAGAAACAGAAGATCGTGTTGAACTCTCCTTTGCAGCAAGAGACTGGACGCCGAAATGCCGAAGAAGGGAATGGTAATTCAAGGTGCTGCAAGACTGAGAAGTATGAGAATTTAGCCACATCAAGAATTTGTGTTGTACCCGCTCGACCCGTTCGGCGCGGGGATTTGGCCACTCCAGCCCAGACTACCACTACCGTACTCCAAAACAGACCGAACGTTCGCGTTATATGTTGTGAGCAGTGTTTTGGTATTGAAATTTGTTGAGCGAAGGCCGGTTTGAAAAGATCGAATTAGCAGTCCTAGTGATTTGTTGGCCTGTCGTGTTATGCCAGAAACGTGGGATGAGAAATTCACTTTTGAGTCAATGATTATTCCTAAGTCACGATTTTCTTAAACAGACTCTAGGCGAGTGTTTCCTGATGTAGTACGCTGTCTGGACCGGTGTCCGCCTGAGGGTCAAGCGTAACGTTTTTGGCATTTGGATGGGTTGTGTTTTAGACCCCATCTGACGGACCACTGATGCAGGTGGCTCAGGTCCCTCTGCAGCAAGAGTCCGTCAGATGGCTGCTTGATTGTTCGAAAAATTTTGGCATCATCCACAAAGGAGACAACTAGACTCAACTTCAGCCGGAAGATCGTTGATGAAGAGTGCGAACAAGAGAGAAGCATTTAGAGAGCCTTCAGGCACCCCTGAGCCGACGTTTCTTCCACTCCTGAGGTTTTCCATTAAGAACGATCCTCTGGCGGCGGTCGGAGAGATACGAGATAAACCAATTTAGGGCTGAATCTTTCAAATGATAGGAATTTCAAATAGATCCAGAGTTTGTGACTGACACTCTTGAAAAGCGGCCGAGAAATCTTGCAAACAGCGTCCGTCTGGTATCCCTCCGAAACGGCCTTCCACGCTGAATCAAGAAAAACAGACAGATTGCTGACGCACGACCTGCGAGGAACGAATCCATGTTGTTCAAGATAAAGAGTTGGGGAGACATGCCGAAATAGTTGATCGTAAGCAATCTGCTCCAAAAAATTCGCAAACAGGGAAAAGAAGACTAACGGATCTGTAATTAGAGGGTCCTTTTTTTCACCTTTTTTGAATATTGGAATGATGTTGGCCATTTTCC